>JAPFRF010000003.1:48827932-48857932 GCA_029282475.1 Phrynocephalus forsythii | reverse complement strand
ATTCCTTGAACAGACCAACAGCTGCATCTGAGGTGTCAGGAAGCCTTTGAAGCAATATTGTCAGTTTATGCAACAGATCTTTTGGAAACTCTATGTCCTAAGGCCTCTTTTGGCAGAAATTGTGCTGAGCAGGCAAGGCACCATTTTTTAAAAAAGGCACAAATAGTCTTGTGAAATATCATTTCAAGAGCACCCAGAGTCCCCACTGAGATATAAAGCGTACTGATAAATAACGTATCCCAGAATCCTTGGTACCTGAGCTATTGCAGTGACAGTCTCCAAGATACCAGTGAGAAGAGGTAGTTTAATAAAATCACTGAAGGTTGTTGTTTGTTTTCACAGTCACCTCTTTGAATCTGGGCAGCACCTTCCAAGGTCTATGAACGGGCCTCTCAGCAGTTGTTTAAAAGGTAA
Organism: Phrynocephalus forsythii; assembly: GCA_029282475.1. Taxonomy (NCBI): domain Eukaryota; kingdom Metazoa; phylum Chordata; class Lepidosauria; order Squamata; family Agamidae; genus Phrynocephalus; species Phrynocephalus forsythii. The sequence goes on along the minus strand of JAPFRF010000003.1, from coordinate 48,857,518 downwards.
AACAGAAGAGAATAGAATGAGAATAGAATGAGAGATATGAGAGAACAGTTTTCAGAGCACTACAGAAAAATACAAGGATAATCTATAATAAAGGCTTATAGTCATATGTATTACCAAGGAAGATTTATCATGTATGTTTTGATCCGTATGCCTAAGAAGATCAAATTTATTCCACTGATTTTAGTGGAAGCCAAATTGTCTAAATCCTGATTATTAGGATCAAATTTCTCCATCTGGCAAGCCTTCTCCGAATGTTCCCCATCCACAGAGTTACATAGCTACAGAATATGAATAGCTCCATGTTGCCATTCTGTTCAGACACAATGCATGCAATTGTTGTGTAGCTGTTTGAAACTACAGTTCTTTGCTACAGCACACTTTTTGCATGCTTTGCTTGCAAAAGTTCCAAGGTTTTTTAAATTTATTTTCTGTAAAATAGGCATAAATTCATGTCCACAATCATACTTTGGACTTCTGACATCTCACTAAATAAAAGCATAACATATCTCAAATAATAAATTGAGTACTTCAGTGTTTCCCAAATATTAAAACTCAAATGTTCTTGGACTACGATTTCTGAAAATCCTGCTCATTGACTGTGCTAGCTAAGAATTCTGAAAGCTGTAGTGCAAGAAAATGAAGGGGGCAGATTTGAGAACTAACAAGCCCCATGGTGCAGTGGTTAAACTCCAGTACTGTACTGCAGTCAAGCCTCTGTTCATGACCTGAGTTTGATGCCGACAGGTTCGGGTAGCCAGCTCCAAGGCTGACTCAGCCTTCCATCCTTCCAAGGTCAATAAAATGAGTATCAGATTCCAGGGGAGAGACAAACTTTTATTTGCATAACTATGCAGTTATCATCCAGAAAGTGCTTTAGTGCTACAAAATAAGAACAACTGGAATATTCAGTTTAAAGTGCCAATAGAATTCTGGGTTAAAGAAGCTTTTTGTTTCATTCAGTGTAACCATTTTTATACGTTAAATGAAAACATGATTTCATTGAACTTACAAAATGAACAGAGAAATAAAAGCAAAACTAACTAAAATGCAGTTTTCCTATTAATCACTCCATGAAAATCACCTATTTTAAAGAAGCTTGTTAGGATTACTACAAGTGATTTGATTGCACATAACCAGTGTATTTAACTATGTATTACATTTATAAATTAGCTATTTGCCTAATATGTTCTATTGGTGGAGAGCATAGTCCAAAAGACTTACAAACAAGAAATTCATTTTGCTGTTACCAAAACCATAAATCTAAGGGGTACCAAAGTCTATACACATCAATTAAACAAATTCTAAAATTATAGCTGAAAAGTTAGGTAATAGGTGATATGATCCACTGAAGAGCCCCTGGACTTCTAGTTTGTGTACATCATATTGGTCACAGTAAACACTGACAGCCTACAAAGTCCAAAATCACAGGTGTGTAAGGACAATTGCCCTCCCACTCAAAATAACGAGATGAGACAGGTATTTGGGGGTAAACTGGGCCACACTTTATTAACACAACATTTCAACTCAACAGCAACAAAGAGGGGCCTGGCCTCAGCATACAGGTTGGAACAGCGGGCTCTCCCGGGACCTCTCCAACCGGGCAGCAAAGGGCGAGTTACAACCCCCAGCTGGGGCAGTCAACCTACTGCCCCCGCCAGGCCAGTTGATGATCTTACTCCTCCCTGCATTAGATGGGCTTAAACTGGGTGATACCCAGTGCAGGGAGGCATCCCCGTGTATTTCCCAGGCACGGAGACCTCCTGATGCGCCGTGCCATGGGTATAGGATACTTGGGGACAGATGTTGGTTGTATACTCACCGCTGCCCCCCTCCGCTTCAGCCGCCAGTGTGACCAAAACTAAGGTGACCACCCTCATGCCCCAGCACCAGTGTGGGATAGGCGAAAAATCCCTGCTCTCAAGGGCCAATTCAGAGTGCGGGTCAAAAATTCCTATCCGGCCCCAAATAGGCGACCAGTCAGACTCACACTAGTCCTAAAAACAAGTGGTGGGCAGGTTGGGAATGCCAAAACAAAATGCCTGGTGGGGGGGTTGGAGTCGCCCTTTTATAGGGCACTCCTCCCCCTCCCCTCTGGGATGCTCCGTGCATCCTGCTCCTCTCGCGTCCTCTCGCGAGAGGGCAAGGGGGCTCCGTGAGGCAGATAAACTGCCTCTGGAGCTGGCATTGCCCTCCCACTTGAAATAACGAGATGAGACAGGTATTTGGGGGTAAACTGGGCCACACTTTATTAACACAAGATTTCAACTCAACAGCAACAAAGAGGGGCCTGGCCTCAGCATACAGGTTGGAACAGCGGGGTCTCCCTGGACCCCTCCAACCAGGCAGCAAAAGGCGAGTTACAACCCCCAGCTGGGGCAGTCAACCTACTGCCCCCACCAGGCCAGTTGATGATCTTACCCCTCCCTGCATTAGATGGGATTAAACTGGGTGATACCCAGTGCAGGGAGGCATCCCCGTGTATTTCCCAGGCACGGAGACCTCCTGATCCGCCGTGCCATGGGTATAGGATACTTGGGGACAGATGTTCATTGTATACTCACCACTGCCTCCCTCCGCTTCAGCCGCCACAACCGCAGGCCTAGCCTTGCTATGGCCCCAGTCACCCATTCAACATGGCCAGCTCAGCCACCAGGCCCCTCTGCAAATCGCGCAGGAATAGCTCCATTCCTTCATCCGAAAGATGCACACCATCCGGCCGGTAGAGCTCATTCCTGCGCACATTAAAGTCAGGGTGGCCCACCACTGCCCCAAATTCCTGGCACACAGCCCTGCACACCTTTTGGTTGACTCCCCTCTGGGACCAATTAAGCTTTTGGGGGTCGCAGTCGGCCTGCCAGGTCTGGCGAGGTATAAGATTTGACCATAATATTCCACAGGCCGGGTATTTGGCCTTCCAGTGTTTAAAGTCATGCAAGATCTCCAAAATAAGGGACTTGCCTGGTCAGATCATTACTCCCCAGGTGCACCAGCAGGACATCCGGCGGCCTGCCCAGTGCTGCGTTCATTGCTACGCCGAGAAACTCCCGCCACCTTATCCCCCGTTTTCCCCTCTAGTCCACCACTGCCCTATCACCGAGACCCAAATTGGGTCCCCAGCCAGATCTGCGGGTGAACTTCTCGACCCAGTAAACATAACTGTGTCCCAGAAATACCACTCTCCAACAAGAGGCACGCCACTGATTCCTGGGAAGACAAAACAACAGATTAAATAGGCGGCAACGGCTGCATGTACCGTTTATACCAACGAGAAGCCCACTGGCCCAGCCTACGTATCGCGCCCTGGTCATAGCCCAGGGCGGCCACAGTGGAGGCTGCGCCAATTCAAAAGGAATGGGTGCCAAACCAGAGTGCCCCCATACCTAACTCTTACAATATTCTCCCCAACAATTTAGCAAATTGAAATTTTGTGAGGGCCCCCCGTCCCGGTGTTGGAAGAGGTAGCCCTCTGCAGTACCTCTCCAGGCCATGTACTCCTGGAGGGCCCTGACTGGGCATATAGCTGCAATGGAGCATGGGCCCAACCTGGGTACGGCTCCCCTGCCCCGCTGATCAGTTTTAGACCGCCTGACGCACACCGTCAGGAGGCGGGGATCCAGGGTAATGTCAGATACCCTGAGGGCAGAAAAGGACGTGTCCCTCTGACCCGAAGCGACCAGCTCGCTGACCCGGAGTGCGCCAAAAAAGGCCAGAAGGGAGGCCGCCCAAAACAAGGCCGACTCGAAGCCGTCCCTGCAAACCAAGGGCCATTTGGCGCTCATGTCAGCCAGGATGCGTGAGGTAAGGGGGAAACGGGTATCAGCCACTCTACCCCACTCCCTGCTCCAACCCGCTATCATGCCCCGCACCTGGAAGTCCCCAGTGGTGTCCGTGCAGCCCTTCAGCTTTGCATAAAAGGCCAGGGCCACCAGCTTCCCCTGCGAGGAGCTAGGGCCCAACCCTTTGCAGTGCAGATGCACCAGGAATCTCTGCAAGTGGTCAACAGGCAAAGGCCAGGATTGCAGCAGCCCCGGTGATGTCCTGAAGGATGAAAACTCCTCCATTACCGACGCATATCCCCTCTGCGTCCTGGGAGCGACAGAGAGGCAGAGAGCACGGTCGGCCTCAGCACGCCAACCAGCCATACCTCCTCCGGGATCTCCACAGGCAGGGGGGGGCGCTCCTGGGGCAAGGGCCCAGAAACTTTCGGTCTGTCGGCGGGACAAAGCATCAGCAATCTGGTTATTAACCCCTGGGACATGGCGGGTGTGAGCCACAATATTAAACTGCAATGCTTGCAAAGTAAATGATCTCACTATGCACATGACTCTGTGGGAGCGCGATGACAAGTTATTGATCCCATGAACTACAGCCAAATTGTTGCACCAAATGTATATGACAGAGTTGGCCCATTCCTCAGACCAGATAAACAGAGTGACCCAGATAGGGAACAGCTCCAGGAATGTAAGATCACGAGTTGTCCCGTCTTCATGCCATGCAGGTGGCCAAGAGCCACTGCACCAGCGCCCCCTCCAGAAAATCCCAAAGCCCAGACCACCTGCTGCATCCGTGTGGACTTGGAATTGTGCTCCAAGCCGGAGCTCGTCCCTCCAAAAGGACACCCCATTAAAGCCTTCCAAGAAGATCTGCCAAACGGATAGATCTTCCCTCATTTTTGCTGTGACCCTGGTTCTATGGGTTGGCCTGTGAAGCCCGGCCATCGCCGCGCACAGACGCCGCAGGAAGGCCCGGCCGGGAGCCACCACCTTGCACGCAAAGTTAAGGTGGCCCACCAGCTCCTGGAGTTCCCTGAGCGAGAGCTTGCAGCGAGCTTGGGCCTCGCAGACCCTAACCCTAAGGGCCAGTAGCCTTTCATGGGGTAGGTGGCACACTTGTGCCCTAGAATCTATTTCCACCCCCAGGAATGTCAAAATTGGCAGGGTCCCTTCGGTTTTCTCCTCGGCCAAGGGGAGGCACAGCTCCCCTGCCAGTGCCCTGAAGCTGTCCAGTAGGAATTGACACCTACCTGAACCGGCCGGCCCACAAAAGAGATAATCATCCATATAGTGTGCTGTGCTGGTGAGGCCCGTGGCCTGCCACAGGCGCCACTCTACGAAGGAACTGAACCATTCAAAAATGGCGCAGGACACTGAGCATCCAAATGGGAGGGCTCAGTCCATGAAAAACTGGTCCCGAAACTGAAAACCCAGGAGCTCAAAATCCTCAGGGTGCACCGGGAGGAGTCGAAAGGCCGACTTGATGTCACATTTCGCCATCTCCGCGGCTGCTCCACAGGAGCGCACCATGCAGACAGCGGCATCAAAGGAAGTATACCGCACGGTGCAAAGGTGCGGTATACCGTCGTTGATGGAAGAACCGCTGGGGTGAGAAAGGTGGTGAATCAATCTGAATTCATCTTGGGCCTTCTTGGGAACCAAGCCCAACAGGGACACTCGAAAGTTCGGTAAGGGGGGGCAGGGAAAGTTCCAAGGACCCTTCCCTCCCGGACCTCCTTGAATATCTTTTCCTGGGTGACGTCCTCAGCTCCCAACATGGATCTGAGATTCTTAGCCAACACGGGACCTCTAACTCCTTTGAAGGGTATACGAAATCCAAACTTAAAGCCTTCAATCAGGAACTGGCAGAGGCTGAATCAGGGTACCCCTCTGCCCATCGCTGCAACATCTCCAATTTAATTGGGCTGGGGCCCTTTTGCAGGGGGTGCATCGCTACCACCTGGCTTCTTGTTACCTCCTGTGTCCCTGGCCCTTCCCTGCTGGGGGCGAGCTCTGCTACAGCTACTGGTGGGGTGCTGGGCCCCGCAGACCGAGCACTCGTGCTTAAAGCGGCATGGCTTCCGGGTACAGGTTCCCTGGCCATTGTACTCATAGCATACCAGCCGGACTTGAACTGACTGGCCTGCTATGGTGTGGACAGCTGTGTTCGCAGATCCCCTACGAATCATATGGCCACTATCATACCTGTCCCCCAGGGCCGGCCGCACCGGGTCATAAACTGCAGCCAAATGGGTGGCAGTGGCTCGTCCCACCTAATGGAGGGGTCTAGGGTGGCTCTACGATGGAATTCTTCGTCATACAAGAGCCAGGTGTGCCCTGGGAAATCAACAAAGGCCCTATAGATGAGGTCCAGATATTTTAACATGGACTGTGCCCACCATGGGTGAGCCTGCAGGGACAGGGACATGTAGATCAAGTAAGCCTGCAGCCATGTGGCCCATGAACATTCCGGCTTCTTTTTTAACCTATGCTCCATGTCCTGGGGGTCCTCCTTGTCCAGTTCCTTGGTGTCCAACTCCCTGTTCAGTAGGATGAAAATATCTAGGAATTCCCCCCGCCATATTTGTTCCTTGGTTGCCTGAGCCAAGTGATGTCCAAAAGGTGAAACATAGTCCCCGTAAGGGAGTGCAGCCGCAGCTATGCCTGTATGCGGGTGCAGGCACAGCCGGGGAGGCTGTCCAGGGACGGACCAGGGCCTCTGTCCTGGCAGCCAACCCTACGGGCCAAGGGGGGAAGGCCCGGGGGTCTGACCCGCCACCCCCAGCAGTGGGGCCAGCTGGCCTGGTGCTCTGGCTGCAGCATGTAACTGGCCACCCTGGGCGGCCGTATGTGCGGCAACCCATGGGTGCATCATGTGGATAGCTGGCTGCTGCGCGACCTGCGCCTGGGCCGGCCACCCCATCGGGATGGCGGGCCCCGGCGCGGCCACGCCCACCACACAGGGCCATGTGTAAGCGGTGTAAGCCACTTAGAGTTCCATATGGAAGATAAGCGGGGTATAAATATAAAAATAAATAAATAAATAAAGGTGAGTGTGGCTGCTGAGTCAGTCGCACAAGCCAACTCACTCGTTGAAGCATTCTCCGGAGCGGGTGGCGCAGCGCTTTCCTCTCCTTCAAGGGTCTCAGTGTCGGTTGCAGCAGCTGCAGGTTCCTGGAATGCTGCGCAAGCCCACTTGGCCAGTGTCTGCTGTGGCTCCCGGTGCTGCTTCCAGCCCTTCCAAAACTGCAAACGGGCAGAGAAATCATTAACCATGTCTTTTAATTGGGCTCACTTCCTAGACTTTGATGGCCTGGATCCTGACCTCGGTGCTGGGCCAGGCCGGGCCTCCTGCCCGCTCACTCCCTTGGCTGCCTCCAATGCTACGAGGCGGAATTCGAGCTCCAGCCAGATAGGCCATCCCTCCTCGTCCGAGGAGGGCTTGGATTGTGCAGCTGCCTGCTGCGGCCTCCTGGCTGGAGCCTTCCCTTCGCCAGCCTGCTTGCCTTTCTTGGGGGCCATGTCCCCGAGCCTCAAGCCCCAAGGGGGAGATAGGTGTGGAAGTATGGAGGGGGATGCCCTCTCCCCCCAGCAAGGCCTTGCTCCTGCTCTCCACTCTGGCCCAAGGCCTCCCCTGCCCACAAGCCCGGGTGACGCCTCCCGATCCCCTGCCGGGTTGGGTCCCAACTGGGACTGGGCCCTCAGGCAGACTGGGTGATACCCCGCGGGCCCTCTGGCCTACTGGCTGGGTGAGACCCCAAGGGCCCTCCGGCCTATTGAGCCCGCCCCCTGGCGGCTGACCACCACAGTTCTGCCCGTACAACCCAGGGAACCCCGTCACCCCTCCACCCAGGTGGTGCCGACCCCCTACCCCAGTAGGGGCTGCCCTCCCTGGCCGCAAGGGTAAGGGCCCCGGTAAGGCCCATTCACAGGCCGCGGCTCACGTGAGGGGAGGGCGGATCTTGCTCTCCCAATCCACAGCCTGTGCCCAGGCTCTACAGGCCTCCGGCGGCGGCGCCAGTGCTCAGCGGCTCCCCGCTGGAGCCCTCTCCTCGCCTCCATCTTTCAGAGGCTCCATTCAGGCCACCCTTGCCAGCGGCCAGGTGCTCCAGCCGTTCCTGGCCGAAAAACAAAATGGCACCCGCCACGAGGCACGAAGCTTCGGCTCCAAAATGGTGGCACCCTGGAAGCGTTCAGAGGTCCTCTCCCTCCGAACGCCAAAATAAAATGCCTGTTTGGGGAGGTCAGAGCCGCCCTTTTATAGGGTGCTCCTCCCCATCCCCTCTGGGACACTCCATGCATCCTGCTCCTCTCGCGTCCTCTCGCGAGAGGGCAAGGGGGCTCTGTGAGGCAGATAAACTGCCTCCGGAGACGGCATTCTGCAGGAAATTCTTGCACTTTGCTAGTTGTTGTTGTTGTTATTTATTTATTTATTTATTTATTTATTTATTTATTTATTTATTTATTTATTTACCACCCATCTGGCAGAAAGCCAACTCAGGTTGTCAGTCATGTGCTTGGTTGGCTGCTAAATGGCACAATCAGAAGGTGATGGAGAACTAGCAGCTTGTGCTATTGTCCTCATGTGACTGTATCAGCCACAAAATTCTTCTCATAGTCTGATCCAATAAAAAGCAGCTTATGTTCCCATTATTGTAAGATACCAGACACAACAGTTGATGGGAAGACACTTGACAGAATCAGGAAGGAAAACATATTGTCAGGAGAAGAAGACAGTATGGTGTGTGTGTGTGGCAGGGAGTGGGTTCCAATTAGAAAATGACAACAGAAGCTGCTGAGGAATGTGTTTGAAATTAGAAGAACAGATTTACCACATGGAAATATCTGTACAAGGGGTGAAGTCGTAGGTGGAAAGAATGGGAGTGAGGGATACTGGAAGGCAGGCAGGCTGGGGTGTTAAAGTGCTTGATGAAAGGGAACATGTAAGGCATCCAAATAGCATGACTGGGGTGGGGTGAGGAATATGGAGTACTAAAGGAAAGACATTGGAAAGAAAATAACTTTCCAAAATATTTTCTCTGCTAGGTCAGTGTCTCATGGTGCTGCTGCCAAATGGAAGATGAACTGTCCTGTATGAAGAAAGGGCCCAATATAACCTGTTGATGTACACTACCTTATGGTACTGTTACACACACACACACACACACACACACACACACACACACACACACACACACACACCCCTGCTGTCTCCTTGCTTTCCTCAGATATTCCATTTAGCATATTTTGAAGTGTAGATTAGCCTTGTCAACCCTACTTAGATATTGAGGGTAGGATTATTATGAACGTATGAAGAGAGGGAAGCCAGAGAGCTTGAAGGCATCGCTGCTCCCTTCATGTATAGAACAATAGCTTGAAAAATGAGAGTCCACCATTTGTCGAAATGCTGCACAAAATTTTGTACATGGAAAATCAGGGTGTTCAATCACATGGAGAGGCTGTACATATAGGAAGACGCTGTCCTTCTCCGAGGATTGGCACGAACAGGCTCCTTTTCCTCATGCCTTCAGGTCCTGAACAGAGGTGCCATAAAAAAACAGTATTCATAAACATCCTGCCTTCTTTGATTTTAAGTTACTATCATGTTCTGATCTAAATTCAGTTCTGCTCTACATTCAGTGTTGAATTATATGCTAGCATCCCATGACTTTTCATCCTTTTGCTTCTGCAGTTCTTCATACCAGCCCCAACTCTTGCACCAGAAGGCTTCCAAAGGCTTGCTAGAGCATGTTTTAAGGTGTACAGGGGAGCTATAAGGAAAAGGGGATGGAGCCCTTTCTGGGTTCTGCTGAGGGAAGCAGTTCTGGGAAAATGAACTAGAACAGTAGACTAAAATTATAATGCAGGCTTCAGTCACAGAAATTGCCTCTCACATCCCAGTTTCCTTATGTATGATAAACTGTGTTTGTTTGTTTTTTAAAAAAGTCTTTGTAAAGATTCTCAGTCATCCAGTTAAGTTTATCTGGAAACTGAGTCATGGAACTGGACTTCTTTTCTTGAGAGATGAATTTCTCAACAAAGGAAGCCCAGTTGCCATGACTCAATTTCCAGATGCTTTAATAAAACAACCTCTGTGTGATGTGATCCCTTTCCTCATGTTGAGTCTCGGATAAAAAGCATGAGCCAGGATCAGCCTCAATACTAAAACCCACGTATGCAGTTCGTCTTCCATTTTTTGAGAGAAAGAAATCACCTCAGAAGTGTATTCCAGAGAAAGCAATCACCAAAGCAGCTGCCCTTCGTCATAGGGTTAACTTTTCCCATGCATCTGACAACGGGCTTTTTCCTTGTGAGGAATGTTTAAAAACTTATTAACTGGTTTATGATATAGCATGAATATTCATCTAAGGACCAAATGGCAAAAGAGAGATATGCAGAAATGCCACAGGGAAGAATGAGGGTGAGTGAAGGGAATGGGAAAGAGAAAGGGGAAGGGTTCTTTAAAGTTTTATTTTGCTTGATTGAGGACTATTTCTCTTGTTGTTTCTTGCTTTATACTGGACTACACTCACATTGCTTCAGATGATAGATTAAATGAGGATTGCCTCAGGGATCCATCCTGGGATTTTCTTGGAATGCAGGGAGACAGAGAACAAAGCACTTAATCTCTCTAAAAACACATGGTGAGAGGTTGCTTAAAGGAGAGGGCAAAAAAATATACCAAATGTATGAATATTGCATATAATTGGGTCTGCCAATTTAAGCTTTTAAAAAACACCAAAAATTTCATGTACCGTTGTTTGTTTGTTTGTTTGTTTTAAATACTTCCATATATTCCATTTGTGCCCTGGATTGAAAAGCAATCTGAACCACTGGAATTCCTGAGCTCACCTGCGATACATACTGTTAAAAAGCATTTGGTCTACTGTCAAATGTGCTTAAAATGTGCTTCTGGGCTGGTATTAAATTTACTGATGGGTAAATGAAGTAATATATGTGAGTGAATAGCTGTGTATCACCTATTGAATAGTTAGAAATAGAATTTTGGTATTGCTGGCATACACGTTCCTTCTCATTCACATCAAGTGAGTAAAGTTTCTGACCATTTTTTGATTAAAGGACTGTCTCACTCCATATTGTTGGTCTGGAATGCTAATTAACCCATGATAGAAACAGAGAGACAAAATGGGTACAATTCAATATTTTCTATTTACAATTGAACCATTATGTTTCCTTATTTCCTTCTTCCAGGCAGATAAAAGGACCTGTCCAAGCTGCGACCCTACCACACACAAGCTGCCAAGCTGGAAATAATTTTTGTAGGCTAATTTTAAAGTGCCCTGCAAACAAGGGTTTGTGCATATTCGAAATGGAAGCTGTGACACCATCTTAACTAGAATGGTGTGAACATGTGGCTCTAATTTATAATGTCAGCCCATATTCTGAATGCTTTCTCTATATTGTTTTCGCTCCACTCCAACACAAGAAAGAAGGTACTGCAGTGAATTATTGTGTAATTAATCATTTGACCGTGAGGGACTCATTTACTAATTAAAAACGCAAAAAGAGTAAATTGAAATAAGCAGTGACTACTAAATCACGTCCTTTGACATGTCAAGCAGCATTGTAATATATCATAATGTATCAGTCAGAGACATTTGGATCCTACACAGTCTAACATCTTTTATACAGCACTGCTGGCTTCATTCATTACCTTTCCTGCATGGTCACTCTCACTGCTCCTCATGTCTCCCATACAAATGCAACATTGGACTCACTTGGGAGAAACTCTGCATTGCACAGGGAAAAAAATATTTGTAGCACAAATGATATTCATAGCAGGGTCCAGGAACAGAAGTCTCCAGGGCCGTGTCTGGTATTCTCCGAGGAATCCTCCAGCATTTCCTTACTAGCAACAACACACACAGTTTGGGGGTGGGGTGGGGAGATTATTCATGCAGGGAATTTCTTCTATCCCATATCTGTTCACATATATCGGTCATATACCAGTAAAGTAGTAGCAGCCCAGTAGATGGGTGTGTGTATACGATTGAATACTAGGGAGGGGCACCAAATATATATATGAAATGCTGATTCATTGGTTCATTGTGTAATGAAACTAAATGAAACAAAACGAAAAGGTGAAGCAGCGTTTCATTAGGAATGAAACAAACTGGTGGCTTTTTTGTTTAAAATAAACCAATTTCTCTGTGAAATGGCTCTGTTAGGTCCTAGAGGCACCACATTTGGTGTGAACTTTAATTTTACTCTCCCCTTTAATCTCTCCAAATTTGGAGAGATTTGGGATTCAAGGGGCTGAGTTATTCCACCTCAAAGGGGGTGCCCCTGAAAAAAAAATCTAATTGTAATGTTATGTGATTGAAAATAGTGATCCCAGGCAGCTAGCAGTGTGGAAATTACAGTGGAGCTTCCTCAACCTCTTCCCTTTAAACATCCCCAATTTGGAGAGGTTTGGGGTACAGGGGGCCAAGTTATTCAACTCCAAAGGGGGTACCCATAGAAAAAAATCATTTGTAATTTAAAAGTATTTGAAAATACTGATCCCAAGCATCTAGTAGCATGGAAATAGCAGGGGAGCTTCCTCAAGCTCACCCCTGTAACCTCTTGAGATTTGGAAAGTTTTATTAAACTCCAAAGGGGTGTGGGGGTGCTTATTGAAAGGAGTGTGTCTGGTATGCTTTACCAATTATAGGGTTAATTTACAGCTTCCCCTCAGTGCACCAATCCACGATCCACACTCCTTCAATTAAGTACCCCTGCAATCCCCTTGGAGCTTAATAAGTCAATTCTCTGAAACCCCAACTTTTCCAAATTTCAAAGGGTTCCCTAAAATTGCTTGAAGAAGCTAGCCCTGTCACTTTGGGGGAGATACATGGCTGGGATCACTGATCATTGGTTCACCGGGGGGGGGGTGAAATCAAACAAATCTCATTTTTTTCCATTTCATGCCCACCCCTAGTGAATACTTTATGTGCCATAAACAAGAACAAATATTACTCAGGTCTGGTGAAAGAGATGTCTAGTAATTGCCACATTAAGCCTTTCATCCTGGCAGTATTAAGGGAAGCGTCACAGCTCAACCATGCCTTACAAAAAAGCAGAGAAAAGTAATAAGAGCTACAGGAGAATTTGGCTTATTGCAGATCCAGGTTCTTCCCATATGGCAGCCACAGCAACGGTAGTTATGTCCTACTCATCAGTCTTCCTCAGAGGATGATACTCACTAGCTGGAGGGTTCAGGGCATGAGCTTGAGACTCTACCTTCTCTTTCCAGACCAGAAATATGGGAACTAGAGCCAGTCACTTCCAGAAAGGACCTGTTCCCTTCAGAGAGCAAAGAAGCATTGGAGAAGGAACAGAACATGCTGGCATCTCAAAATAAAGCAGAGAGACTAAGTGAGCAAGTGCCTGTCTGAAATATGCTATTTGTCTCTGGCCAAAACATGTAAGCAATTTCTCATAAATATGTGAGAATATATATGAATATTGTTGCTAATCAATGCTTTAGTAAGAAAAGCCTTGGTGGATAGTTATCGTTCAATAACACACGACTAGTTGACTTCCTGGATGCACTGCCAATTGTGCAGTTGGTGTGTGCCCAGAAACACAACTAGGCCCTCATTGTTTTATCATTACAGTCATGACTGACTCTCCGTGACCCCATACCCATGGAGTTTTTCTTGGCAGCAATACTGGAGTGCCTTGCCAGTTCCTAACAAGGGTCAATTTGCCACCAAGACTTATGTCATTTCTCTTATGCATGGATATATTGGCAGTAAGATGATGTCTAGCAAAAATGATGTGCCAGCAAGTTGATTCACTCCAAGCCTTCTCAGATCTTTCCAGGTATAAAGTACTCATAGAAGGTTTGGCAGTCTCTTTGTCTGATGGCACTCTTGGATCATGCCAACTTGTCCAAGGGAGCACAAGCTGGCTCTTCTCCATGGAGATGTAGTGAGGAATTGAACCCCTGACCACTGGCTCCATGATCAGGTGCTCCACTCACTGAGCTGTCCTTATGACTAGGGTTTAAAGTATATTCCATTACAATGGTAGCTTTACGAAATTACTTTGGGAGTGTAACAGTACATTTCCATTTGTTTTATATCTAGGGCTTCAGTAAATGTCAGAGGAGGACTATGACACACTTTCAGCACTGCACTGGCTTATGCTCCTGTGTTGTGTTCTTTTGAGGGTGTTGAGGTTGGGTTGCAATCTGTAATCAAAGAGGATTAGAATGAAGTGTGCACTTATTCATGGTAGTGCTTTTAAAAATGCTTTATTTCTGGTATATTATTGCAATAGGGATCTGGAAAATTCTATGTTAAAAGTTTTATTTGGGACAATGAATCTCTGTGCCTGTTACTTTTAACTTTCCTTCAACATCTGAACATAGTACTTATGCTGTTCTTTATTTATGAGGAGACGGATGGGGGTAATGTAGCCATGAACTTAATTTTTAATACATGAAAAAAGAATGTGGAGAAACCATTTAAGTTCCACAGACATAATCCTCCTAATAAGCCTTTTGTTTTCACTAGAAATGGAATAAATGATGGTGCTTGATGGCTACCCATGTAATAATGATATAAAGTGGACTCCCACATTATTAAATACAAGTGTTTCCACAAGATTTCTCTGCTGCTTGCCTTTTTCAAATAAATTCACCAGAGAATAAATTCTCCGAATCCCTTGCAAGTCTTAGTACTAGCAGTCTCATTGCACAGTTTCCTGCTGCACTTTATACTTGTCTTCAAATATTGTGATTTAGATAGAACTCTAATGCACAAGAGCAATTTGTCCCCAGAGCATTATTTGGAATATAAATTAAGTGATATTATAACAGAGCCCTCACTTAGCTCAGCATAATGAATATGAAACATCATGTACTAGTGACCAAGGTCATTCTATAAGAATGAATGACTCTATTAACTTCTCCTTTAAGTAGCATTAGAGATAATAAATTGAGAGAATTAATGTAATTCTGATAATATTATTCATGCAGAAGTAGCGCACTTTATCTTGTTAAAATAATTAAGACATGCGTTGAGGATGTTTTACATGGCAGAGATATGAAGCTTAGCAATGTGGCTGTTGCATGTTCCAGAATGCATCAGCATTAGCCAGCACTACAGATAATCTGATAAAAATAAAAAAGCTGATTTGTGTGCAATACTAATTCAGGATCATCTCTTTGGCCCTAGGTACTTCTCAAATGCTGTGGAAGATTATGTCAAGCTGTAGTAGTGATATGAGTCTCAATTCAGTTGTTTTGCTTATGATTTTTTTCTTTTGTAAAAAAAAGAAGAAAAGAAAATGAAAGACAATTACATTCATCTTCTTTCCCATAAAACCTGCTTTGGCTTTTCTCTAAGAAGCATATTATTCTTTTGAAGCTCTGCATATTAGGTTTTTTAAAATCTGGAAATATTTAAGCTTTTCATCAGCTGCACAAGATAGAGATGGGCACGAAACAAAAAAATGGCATTTCGTTTGTCGTTTGTCATTTGGAGGGTCCATTTTGGTTCACTTCCGTTTTTCGCTAATTTTTGCAAAATCAATCGTGTTTGTTTTCATTCATTTCATTACCATTTCATTACCATTTATTTCAAGTTTTTGTGATTTCTTTTTAGGATTTTAAGCAATTCACTCATATTGCAGTAACGGAAATGAAACACACAACAAAATTTCCAGTGTTTCTGTTCGTTTCATTTCATTTTAGAGACAAAATTCGTTTGTCGTTTCATTACGTAATGAAATGAAAAAACGAAAACGAAAAAAAATTGTTCATTTCGTGCCCATCTCTAACACAGGATATTAATTTAGTCTGGGAACTCTTTAGGTTTCACCAGTATCACATATTCTGATGAAGCAAGCTGAAGGATCCGATATGATTGAGACATACATACAAAATAATGCAGGGCATGTCAAGTAAAATAGAAGGACACTTTTCTCCCTCTCACAAACTACCAAAACTAGGGGACATCCACTCAAACTGTGGGTTGGGAGAGCGAGAACAGACAAAAGATTTTTTTTTACCCCGCATGTTGTTCGTCTGTGGAACTCCCTGCCACAAGATGTGGTGATGGCATCTAGCCTAGATGCCTTCAAAAGATTCCTGGAGGAGAAGTCCATCACAGGTTACAAACCATGATGGAGATGTGTAATCTCCAGGCTTAAACCAGGGTACTTCAAGGGCCAGATGCAGGGGAGTGGTATCAGGAGACAGATATCTAGTCTCGTGTGCTCTCAGATGCATTTGATGGGGCCAATGTGATGTACAAGAAGCTGGACAAGATGGGCCTTTGGCCTGATCCAGCATGGCTCTTCTTATGTTCTTATGCTCTTATGTTCTTATGTCTCATCCAGACACAGTTTGTACAGGTACAGGAGTGCTTTAAAGGCCACTGAGTAATATGCTAATTCTCTTGTCCCAAATATTTCTGTTGTGGTTTGGTTGGGATGAAAAATAATTCCGTTTTGAGGAGCTGTAGTCAGGAGGATTCAATGTTTCACTGGGACAACCACAAGGGAAGAGATCACCCCAGGAATCCCTAATACAGGTAAAGGAAGGGAAGAATGCCCCACTGCACCAGTTGGCAGATGTTAGTAATCATGCTGGGGTTTGGCCCCTGGACAGGTGAAAATAAAAGACACCTTCACACTTGGCGTGCTGGAAAATATTTAAACAGCTTTCAAAATGAATTCACAGTTGGCATTTTATCTGTGAATTTCACTTCTCTGGGAGGAACACTGCTAGCCAAAACCATAGCTAGTTTCTTTAGAGTAGCCATTCGCAACCTTTATTTGGCCACAGCCATAAACATAAAATGAAAGGCATATAGACTGAGTTGGGAAGTGTATTAAATTGCATAATGAACCCTATAATGTGGTGTGTGAAGAATTGTGTCCAGTCTGTGCCCCCCTTTAAATTTGCCAGGGCAACCGGGGGGCATATGGCCTCCCACTGAGAATGGTTGACTTAGAGGACTGGTTCCCAGCCTTGGGTAGCTGTAACTTCCAGAAGCCCCAACCAGCAGAGCTAGGGGTGAATGCTTCTGGAAATTGGAGTCAGAGAACACCTAGGTTATCTAAGATTGGGAACTAGGGGTGGACATCAAACAAAAAATGACATGCTGTTGCATCATTTTGTTAGGTAAGGAAACGAAACGAAATGAAATGGGGATGTGTGATTTTGTTACTAACGAAACAAATTGCCACTTTTTACATTAAAATGAACCAATTTGTTTCTCTATAATGTGCCCCCTAGCTCCTAGAGGCTCCAAATTTCAGTACTGATGTTTCCAGTTTCTATTTCTAGACCATACTATAATGACTAAAATGTGTCACACTTTGGATTGTTCAGCTTCTTCTCCATTTCATGACTGAAAATCACTATGGATATAAAAGAGAAGTCACCTGTTGCTTCAGCAAACCATATTTTCAGTGATATTGGCACAAGGGCTTTACGAGGCACTGGAATGTCACCAAATGTAATGCAGTGCAGCTCAAATAAATAAATAAATAAATAAATAAATAAATAAATATTTGAGACATATGCTGAATTCATGCTTTATCATTGCCTTCTCTAGGGAGTTTCCATGGCCAAGCAAGGATTTGAACACAGATTTAATGATCCCTGCTCTGATGGTTTATTCCCTAAACCATACAGGTTTTCATTATGGTATGTACATAACCATATATATCATGGCCTTAATCTGAAGACAGCTAGTTGCACGGTGGTTTTGTTTTCATGGCTAGTCTTGTTCTAATGTTGCACGCACAACACAGAAAGTCAAGTAACCAAGATAGCTTTTAGGCTTTGATAATGCTTTCTGGAAAGGTTTTAGGTGTCAGTGACTGGAGTGCTTCACGTACTAGGAAAGATTTTTGGAAAGATGCACATGACTCCAGGTAAATGAACAATTGTAATTAAGACTTGTAAAGTATCTCTGCAGTGCAAAGTAGATCCAAGTAGATGAGCATGCTTCCTTTATTTATACATGCCTTTTTAATTATGCCTGGCACTCAACTTGATCCTGCATCAATTTTGCAAATGTAAATGGAGCTTCACTTCTGAAGAAAGATCAAGTTGTACGTTAACTGATAAAAATATATATTGACACAAATGAAACCTACTTAAGTATATCTAATGAGCCAAGGAACATGTGTCCAAAAGGATTAGGAGGCGAGGCATTAAAGTATTATTTACTCATCATATTTTATGATTAATGTCATCCTTATATAAGATTTATAATACAGATAAGATCATGAAAAGCAGGTTGAGTTAAATCTTTCTTTCGTATAAACTATAGGCATTATACTTCCGCTAACTCCATAGAAATCCTTAATATCTATGCATGCCAAGAACTAAAATAGGTCAACAACTGGGCTGACTGCATTATATTTTATTATTTAAACTTTAACTGATTAGTTTAGCACTTAAAAGCTTTGGAGAGTATTAAGCCACTGTTCTTCGTTTGATTCATCAGAAAACAGAGATGCAGATGGAGGATGACTGGGCTCATTTTGCACTCCAAGGTATCGGTATCTCGAAAATCTGTTTAATTGCACCCCAGCATTTTATTTTTGTGTGACTCGAAGGAGAATTTTTTGGACAAAGGGAGCAGGTCAAAGGGAGAGAAATGCGGTGGTGTGGTGGTGGTACAGTCAAGGCAATGTAGAGGCTGCCTCTTCAGTTATCCCAAATCATTTTAGGACATTGTTAAAAAGAAAAGTAGAACACAAAAAAATCTTTCACTCCCTTCCTTAGTATTAATTTATTTTATTCTATAATATGTGTCTCAGAAACATTCACAAAATAAGCTATAACAGAAGTGATGATAAAACAAAGGCTTGGCGAAGTTACTTTTTTGGACTGAATTTAAACAAATAAGACAGGCAAATGCCCGGCATGTTTGTGGAACAGGCTTTGGTTTGACAGTTCTTAGTAACCTGATGAATGGTTTAAAGTACTTTGAGGGAAGGCACTATCACTTCCAAATCCAAGAATGGGATGTTCTGAAAGAATCAATATAATCCTTTTCAGAAAGACAACCCATAAAGATACATTGGCTAACCTTTGATTTCTCTTGATCATGCAATAGCCCTAACAGTTAACTGGTGTGGAGCTCCAGAAAGGGCAAAGCCATTCTAATTCCCTAAGAGTTAACCTTCATTTGGGATTAATAATGCAACACTATCCAAGCTGAATTCAACATACAGTGCTTGTACTGTGGCCTGTCAGGTGCTTGTTGGTCTTCCATTTTCTGCAATCGCAAACAGGATAATGTCCTGTCAACTCAATTCTAACTTATGGAAACTGTTTTCAGGGTTCACCTGTCATTCACTTCTTCTGGTGACCTCCTAAAAAAGTGCCACTTGCTCTTCTGGCATGTGCAGTGGAGAACTGACCTCCCAAATAGTGATGGGCATGAAATGGAAAAATAGTGTTTCATTTGGTTCCATTTGGTTCCCCCTGCCTTTCATTTTGTATCATAAGTAATGCATTTTTTAAAAACAAATTTCATTACTTACAAAACAAAATGAAACAAAATGAATTCCCCTTCAGCACTAGCGCTCTGGCTGATGCTGTGGGGGATTCAAACACCTCCTCACCACCACCTCCCAGCTGATTTTGACAGCTGAAGCTGCCCAAAAATCCCAGCTGGGTGGCGGGTGACTAAGGAGAACGAAGCAGCTAGGTAGCAGTAAAATTGCTCCCCTGCCACCCCCTCATCCCAGGGGGGGTGTTTTGGACAAGGAGTGCAGTGGGCAGTGGGGGCAGCCCCCTCCTCCTCTCCACACCCCGGCCTGTCACAAAGCCCCAGCTGGTAGGCAGTGGAGGGATGTAAGGCATAAAAGAGCAGTGAGGAAAAAACTACAATCAAAATTTACTTACCTTGGAGCTCCAAAGTAGCAGGGGCACATTCCTGAAGTGATTTTAGGGAACCCCCTGAAATCTGGAAAGATTTGGGGGTAAGGGGACTTAGTTATGACGTTCTAAAGGGGCGGGTGGTAGTTAATTGGCAAAGTGTGCTGGGAGCATGGAGGCAATTAGGGAGCTAATACCATAGACTAAACTCCCTAATACCATAGAGCAAACTCCCTGATTGCTCTCCACGCTTGCCAATTAACTACCTTCAGGCCCTTTAGAGTTTCATAACTAATTCCACTTACCTTCAAATCTTTCTAGATTTCAGGGGTTCCAAATCACTGCAGAAAGGTACCCCTTCTACTTTGGAGCCCAAGTTAAATAAATTTTGATTGCATATTTTTAAAAATAATATTGAATGCATTTTTTTAAAAAAAATGCACTCAAACATTATTTACCTTAGGACACCAAAGGAGCAGGGGTACCTCCAGAAAGTAATTTTAGGGAATCCCCTGAAATTTGGAAACATTTGGAGGTAAGGGGGCTGAGTCTCCAAAGGGGGTGCCAATAGGAGCCTTTTTTTCTAATTGGAATCAGAAAGAAGCCAAGCTACAGCTAAACCTCTCCAAATCTGGAGGGTTTAAAGGGGAGAGTTCAAGGGGGCTACCAAAAATTTGGTGCTCCTTGGACGCTGGGAGCCTGTTTTAAATAGTAACAAATTGGTTCATTTTAAACAACAACAACAACAACAACAACAACAACAGACTGTTTTGTTACTATCCAAAACAAAACGGGATCTCTCATTTTGTTAGCTTATAAAATAATTCGTAAGCTAACAAAATGACGAAACAGCATTTTGTTTTCATTAGGGTGCCCATCCCTACTCCCATCCTCTGGCTCTGCACCTTGACACCTAAGTTGCTAAGCTAGCCCCAGAACTGAAACAAAAAGAAAAGAAAAGAAATATGATCAAAGAGAAAAGCAAATGCAAATGTACAAGGCCTTAGTGAGTCATAGAACTCTGGTGGTCTACTTTCATTTTGGTGAGACCAGCTAGTCCATACGTTCCTTGGTAGACCAGACAGCTCCCACGTAATGTGAGTGAGCAAAACTGGTTTAACTTTGAGGGCAGGAATCCAATGTATTATCTGAGCAAGAGTAGAGCCAATGAATTAGTGGAATTTATATAAACATTGATGTACATTTCAACAATTTATTTAATGGCTTTACTCTAGTTGGAACTAGCTAAGAGTGCATTTATCCTAGGAATTCTACTGTATATGATTGTAGTTCAAAGTGATGACTTCTGTTGGCCCTCTTGGTAGTGGTTGTGGAGTTAAAAAAATGTTCTTGTTAAAGTTATTCTCCCAGAAACAATTTCTTACATATCTGTTTCTCGAATTCCACTTCCTGTGTATTTCGAGCCCTACCGATTTACCTCTCTGGCCTTCTTGAAAGATAAATCCAGAATGGCGGGAAATCAGGGTCATATACATATATATTCTCTCTCTCTCTCTCTTGCACACACATGCATGCACGCACGCACACGCATGCACACATGCATGCATGCACGCGCGCACACACACACACAAACACACACACCAGACCTGTTTGAAATAGGAGCGGGAGGGGGACCAGTCAATTTCAATCACGATGACAGTTTTTCAGTGAACAATAGTCTCCTGGAGTTGACATGGTGAAGTAATGAATGAATGAAAGGAGAACTGAGTCACAGCTGCATTTTGCAATCACTTTAGAACATCTACACATGCCCAGCCAAAATACTATTAATACATGTGTCAGCAGAGTGAGTGAATCTCACAGTGTGAACAGCTCTAGAAAGAAAATGAAGAATATCCTCAGGGACAGACTTTTCTTTTTTCTCCAAGAGACTCTCATTATTCAAGCATTGTGATACTTTTCCTTTCTTTGTGTAAAGATTAAATTGCACATGATTTCAAATGTTTCTGCTACTCCAACTGTCATAGGTCAGTGACCTTCATGGAAGTTAGATAATAGATACATCGTCTGTTGTTTGGGTTTGCGCTGGTCCTCCACAGCCCAGTACTTTTCCATTGTTATACGTTGAAAGCAATTAAATTAAAAAGTCATGATAGGACTTCTTAAGTATCTTTAGTATTTCATGTGTAAAATTATCTGTCTGTCATTGAACATTAGCATGAGCTATGATCTGAAATAATATAATGAGACCCTTGGATCATACATTGGACCATGTATGTGAGGGAGAGACACCAATCAATTTAAGATGTCAATGTGAACAGGTATTTAATAATGCCTGGAACCAGTGCCTTCCAGTTCTTGCAAACCACATATTCCTTGGTATTTAGAGTCACAGAAGTGTTCCTCTCACTTCAAGTAGTTCTCTTATGAATAGACTATCACTGGTGGTGAATCTTCGGCATTCCAGGTGTCCTTGGACCACAACTCCCACAGCCCTTTGTCATTGGTAATACAGGCTTGGAATTCTGGGAGTTGTGGTCCAAAATATCTGGAGTGCCGAAAGTTCACCACCACTGAACTAGGTGATTCACTGTGCTTTTACTCAAATGTAGGTGCGTGCAATATGACTTACTTGGGAGGGAACCCTACCAGACTCATTTTCACTAACTTCTGAATAAGTATGCATAATGTTAATGTATTTGGATAGATTTGCCATACTTCACAGCACATCTGTGTGTGTATATTTACTGGTACCTGATATATCTTTAATAAATGTTTGTCACTAAAGGAAACTGAGGTGAACCATCATTTGCCATAAAGTGGAAGTCATGCAGATGCCCACCAACATTGCATGAGAAACTGAAAGCCTTCGCTAAAAGCTGATATGTAACAATCCAGATGACAGTTTTATTCGGCTTGCTGATCAGAAAAATAATCAGACCCACTTGTGTACACATACCAAATTGCTGATCTGTGAAGTATATAATATAACCAGGCTCTCTCCAAATGACTTTGTCCTTCTTTCCTCCATCTCTTACATTTTGGCAGGATTTTCAGACAGATAACAAAGAAACAATTTTAAAGCAAATTCTTCCCAGTAGAATGTTTACTTCAATTGATAACCATTAGTGAATTGCATTTGTTTTGGCAGTTCAATATGATCAGCAAACAGGAAAGAAATGAAGGGAAGACAGAAATAAAGTAGAAAAAGAGGTATTTAAAACAAGGAATTTGTACACTCTTTGTACACTTTATTGAAACAGCGACGCCTACGCTGGCTTGGACACATTGTGAGAATGGATGACGGTCGGATCCCAAAAGATCTTCTATATGGAGAACTAATGAAGGGAAAGCACCCCAGAGGGAGACCACAGCTGTGGTATAAGGATATATGTAAGAGGGACCTGAAGGCCTTGGGAATGGACCACAACATCTGGGAAACCCTGACCTCCGATCGCACTGTCTGGAGGCAAGAGATACAGCATGGTCTACATAAATTTGAAGAGGCATTTGTCCAACAGGCAGAGGAAAAGAGGCAGGCACGGAAAGAACAAAACTCGAGGACCAGGCAGGAAACAGAATACATCTGCCCCCAGTGTGGTAGAGACTGCCATTCCCGAATTGGTCTATTTAGTCACACTAGGTGCTGCTTTTAGGATCTCTACTCCAGGCATGATACCATAGTCTTTCAAGACTGAAGGATGCCAATGATGAATGTTGACTGGTGAAATATCCCTCCAAGCAGGCAGATATATAACTCCAGTATTCAAAAGTCTGTTTATATTGCATTACATACAGTACATGCATGCATGCACACATGTGCAGATACATTACATCTCTGGTAAAAAAAAAATATCTCATGTATCAATGAGAACTATGAAAGCATTAATTTGGATAGTGCATTAAATATGTTTGAATTATGTATGGATATCACAACAATCAGCCTGAAGATGGATGACCAAAGGTAACTTGGGTACACTGATTCATGCACCAGTAACCTCAGGATTAGATGACTGGCATGCACTTATTAACAGTCTACCTTTAAACTGATCCAGAAACTGCATGGATTGCATGCTCATCCCCTTGCAATCATAAGAGAGCTTGAACCATTACTATTATGGACTAGAACTCATGAATTCTGAGAATCTAGGATGGCTTATTTGTTATTTTGGTAGTTATTGATTTCAATAGAGCCTTGTCTTAGTATATCTTATAACTGCAGAACTAAGAGGGGGCAATATAGATAGACCATTGGGTCCAGCTCTATCAAGGAGGCACAGTTGGGAATCAAACCCCTAACCTCCACTCTGCAGCCAGATGCCTAATGACTGAGCTATCCAGCTATACTTTGCATTTTACCATGGCCCAAACAACAGGGACCAACTCTTCCTAAGCCTACACACAGCCCTCTGATCTCAACGACAATTAACTTCCTCTTCCTTTTAACCTCATATCTTGCCACCCTACTCCAGCCATGCACTAGTCCCTCAGATATGGCTCATCTTCCTCCGGGCTCCTACCTGGGTACATGGTCTCATCTCCCATGTCCTCCTCTTCCTCCAGAGTCTCTGAGAAATTCTCAGGGATGGACAGGGATCAGGCAAATGGTCTACTGGAGGCAACAAAGGCCTCTACCTCACAAAAAGAATTGGGAAAACAACTAAGCCCCTTCATTTATAAAGCAGGCTGTCGCCCACTTTTATCTCAAAGCATTCAAAATCCTGTCGCTCACAGATGTAATTTATCCTTTGAAAAGAGGGGTTGAGCCCCCACCTATGTCAACAGGAAATATGTCCAGAAACTCCCTAACATGATCTGTGGGGAAAAAATGGGGCACCCAGAACTGCCCTGTAACATTTTGGAAATGTTCCAACCCAATCTGTAACTGCATCAGTATTTGTGCATTTCTACATCTCCAAGAAAAAAGCCCATTCCTACAAAAGGAGAAAGACCAATGGCCATGTCTTGGGTTACAAGGTGGAGTTATTTCTTGCAGAATTATGTGCTCACCTCCAACCTATGGATCCCAACAAGGTAGGAGTTAAAAGTTTGGCAATGACACTTCTCTTCCAACAAGGGATGGGGGGAGAGAGAGAGAAGAGGAAAAAAGGGAAGGGAAGGGAAGGAAAAAGGGGAGCTTAAAAACAGATTGTAATATTTTTAACCCTGTGAATTCTGAATGGAGGCATGCAAGAGAAAATTGGACAACCAACTGTCAGGTCTGTTTTGATTTGGACTTCTGCATTGAGCAGGGGCTGGACTTGATGGCCTTATAGAACACTTATAACTCCATTATTCTATGATACTATGAATTTAAAGTGAAAGTTGCTGCTCCATCTAAAGGGTGATCAAGAGCTATTTGCTTCACCATGTGATTGGCAATTGACCCCACAAATAGCTTTGAATTATCTGCATTTATACAATTTGTTTGAGGACATTGTACATCCAAAGTCAATAGTAATGATTGTTCATTCAGCATGGCTATGCCTATTATTATTTCTATTTGAATAATTTTTCCAAGTTGCTTTGATAAAAAAAGTTTTTTTTTATTCTTCTATAAAATACACTTTATTGAGTGGTACTTCCAGCATTTCTCTTTCTAAAGACCCAGATATACAAGTTCCTTGGCTGTAGAGGAAAGTCTATATCAATTTTGTTTTGGGTGTCTGTTGTTAATATCAGATTCAGAAAGCCACTTTATGTGTCTGTGTCAGTTCTTTAGAGATAGGTTCATTATCATTACAATGCTAGCTGTCGACTGTGCACTCTGTGATCCCAGCTTTATGTTGGCAAATTGCTCCAGTCTTTTCAACATAACCAGATGACAAATCCCAAGGCTGATTTAATAATTTGTCCTTTTTTAAAGGCATGTTATTGCCTACAGACACTGTAGGGAACATTCCTGCAACTGGCAGGGAGAAGGGATGATTGAATGAACAGAGCCTGCATTGTTGCTATGATGTGTTGAATTGCTACAAAAATGGGAAGACCTCTTTGGCAAGGTGAGGAATCCATTTTTACAGCCTCAAATAGAATTTTTAGTATTTTAGTTCTAATGCGTGCACATACTAAATTCACAGAGATACCTGTTGGGAGTGTCTGATGAGGCTCTTAACCTATTTTTCCTTCTTTGTGTCTGGGGAAAGGAAGGGGAAATTTTCACCTCTGTTATTAGACTAAGTAAATATTGAAAATTTTTCCTAGAGCTTTCACAGATTCTTCAGCTAGGTTCGTAAACAACAGCCACCACAGACTTAAGGTCATTCTCCAGTTGCCTCCTTACAATTATGGATATCTTTGTGAGCAAAGCAGTCAGAAATAGAGATGGGAACGAAATAAAAAATGAAAAGCTGCTTCATCATTTCATTAGGTAACCAATTAACTTAACTTAACTTAACGAAACAGCATGAGTTATTTAATTTTGTTTTGTCATGAAATGTCTTTTCCCACTCTAAAATGAAATTATTCATCCTAGAGAAATCAGTGGCAGGGCTGCTCAAGCTCTTCCCAGAAAGCCCCTGAAATTTGGAAAGGTTTGGGGGATCAGGAAGCTGAGTTATGAAGCTCCAAAAGGGATGACCCTAGGGAAAAAAATCTTTCTAATTGGAATTGGAAGCCAAGCTTCTGACTTAATCAGAATTTTTTTTCATGGAGTACCCGCTTTGGAGCTTAATAACTCAGCTCCCAGATCAGCCAAACCTTTCCAAATTTCAAGGGGTAACCTAGAAACATTTGAGGAAGCTCCTCTGCCATTTTGGTCCTTAAAGACCAAAGGGAGCATAGTGTTTCATTTCATTTTGTTTCATTTTGCAAAATGAAATGAAACTACTACAGAAATGAAACAAAATGAAATGAAATGCTATTTTTCTGTTTGTGCCCATCTCTAGTTAGAAAATTAGATAAAA
Source organism: Phrynocephalus forsythii (assembly GCA_029282475.1). Classification (NCBI taxonomy): domain Eukaryota; kingdom Metazoa; phylum Chordata; class Lepidosauria; order Squamata; family Agamidae; genus Phrynocephalus; species Phrynocephalus forsythii. The sequence continues at coordinate 48,831,023 of JAPFRF010000003.1, read as the reverse complement.
GCTTTATGGCCTCACTTAAGTGATACCAGAATAACAGCAAAAAATATTTAGGTCTACCCTGGTACAATTAAATCCAATGTCTAAAAAGAGGTGCTGCACATCCCCTCCCCCCTCCAGCTGTTTGCCCCACTCACTTACTGGTGAATGCTTCTCAGGTCCTCCTCCTTTGGGGGACTGATTGGTCTGGGCAGGAGCAGGAGCATCCCTTCCTCCCCTCTCCTGGCAGCCGCCCACGCAGATGAGGAGGTGGGGCAAGACACAAATAGGGGGGCTGTGCAGCTAAAAAGAATGAGAGTTATGACCAACAACAACTGTTGTTGGGCTACAACTGGGGATAGCTTGGCGATGAAGATGCCCAAGATAAATGAGGCGGTAGTGGTTTTGTCATATGGATTATAAAAACAGCTGTGCTTGCCAAGATCTAAAGTAGGACACTCCATGTCCTCAGATCATTACAGAACTTTATAACACTTTCTGTTATCTGTTTAAGAATATATGCAAACCAAGCGTAAGTTGCAGGCACATACCCAATTAAAAATTCAATGCAAAATAGATGGTAGAGGCTTACACCCACAGAAGACACAATGAAACCCCAAAGTGTACCTTTCTTAAAATATTGAAGTCATGCCAAATGGTCTCCGAACGGCATTCAATAATGTATTTAAAGTACAATACAATTTAAAACAATCAACATATAATACAAATTTTAAAATCCTGCTACTCATGAGGCCAGCTAAAAACACCCTCTAACTATAATGCTGGCTAAACAGGAAGGTCTTTGCCTGGCGCCAAAAAGTGTCAGGTGGATCTCTGTAGGGAGGGCATTCCAAAGTTGGGGGCAACTGCTGAGAAGGCTCTGTTTCAAATGCCATCCCCCTCAATTCTTCAACAGGGCTTTCTGGCCAGACCTTAAGGAGCAGGCAGGCTCACATGGAAGAAGGTGGTCCTTACATTCGTGTGTGTGTGTGTGTGTGTGTGTGTGTGTGTGTGTGTGTGTGTGTGTGTGTGTGTGTGTGTGTGTGTGTGTGTGTGTGTGTGTGTGTGTGTGTTAATGTAAGATGCATTGAATAATCTCTCAGCATATTCAGACAGATGTCAAAAACAATTCATTTTTAAAGTGCTCATGCAGTCATTTTAAAGCAAAAATGATAATCCATGTTATTTGCTGCTACTACGTGATGTCTGACATCCCTTGCTCTTTGGTAGCTGTCATCTGTGCTGTTGGTATCTGTTTTGTGCTCTTTCCTTCCCTATTTATTTCTCTCCATTTATTTTTCTCTTCAGATGTCCTTTAAGTGAAACCTGCTGGTGAAGCAAACTACAAACCTATGAAACACATTTCTTGAAATTTCTCTGGGACTTGACATTACTTTGGTCAACCATGCAACCTGCTACCCTAGCAAATTGCAAAGACCGCAACCTCTGTTTAAGACCAGGTCACTTGAAAGCCTACAGACCCAGAAAGCTTCCACGAGCCCAATTGCTAGTGAATCTGTTTGATGAAATACCAGTGTGTGATACTTGCATTTCTGTATTATAGAAGTTTCATGCTCTAAGACTGTTTTTTCTCTCTCACTGTTATGCTTTCTTATTAGTGTTTACATGCCCATACTTAAGTCTTAGTTTGCTAGGAAAGATACTTTGAAAGGGAAAGATATTTTAAATTAACCGTGCTTTCTCTTTGATTCCTTCATAAAAGAGCAACAAAAGGAGCCTGTTTTTCTCTACACTGATTCTGTTCGTTCTTTCCCCACTACCAATTAGATTCATAACATATCTCTTTCCTAGCAAGCTTCCACAAGTGTGGAAATGTAAACACTGGGGCTTTTCACACGACCCCTAAGATCCGCTGGTCCCTTAAATTCGGACCAGAGATCTTGGGGGTTTGTTTCTGTTCCTTCGTCCCCACCCCTCAGCACTTCCTGCTTCTGTCGGAATGGGGGGGGAGGGAAAAAAAGGACAAAAGAAGCCTTTACTAACCTGCCGGTGACGGTCGAACTTGCCACGAGCCCCATTACTTCCTGGTTCTGGCTCAAGGAGCTCTTAAAGGGGCGGGAGGCAAAACAACAACAACAGACAAGCCAGGAGAGCCCGGCACTCTTATCCGCATCAAAAAAATTTCACCATCAAAAAGCAGGTACAAGAAAAGTGCGCTGGGTTGCGCTAAAGTGGTCGGGGTCGCACTTAATTGTCTCCAAACTCCGGAGCTGGTGGGAAAACATTTCTAAGCTCCAGAGCTGGGAGCCATTTGCAGCGCAGCTTAGGGGTCGTGTATAAACGCCCACTGTTGAGAAAGCATAACATTGGGGGAGAGAAATCCTAAACCTGGAAAGTTCCCTCCTTCTCTCTGCCTTCGCACTGGTATTTTATCCTGGAGACTGAAGTAAGAACAAGAAAATTAGATTAAAATAGAATGCCCAATTCTGCAACTTCCATTATCCTGGCCCCATGCCATTCTATTCTACCCCTACGTATCATTAGAAACCCAGGCCTTAACTTTTTGCATTTCCCTGCTTGCATGAATAAGACTATTTTCCATGGAGATATGCACAGCTGTAAAAATCTGAACTGGACAGAACCTATGGCAAGGGTGTCCAAATCTTTTGTAAAGAGGACCAGATTTGGTGGCTGAGAATGTATGGAGGGCCAGCTTCCCACCTTGACCCTACCCCTCCACTCACAGGACGTTCAAGGGCAGGAGCTCAGTGGAACCAGAAGCAAGGGGCAGCGTTTGCACTTTGAATTTAGCTTGTTATGGGAAAAATGTATTTGGCATCATCTCTTGTTAACATTCTCTCCTAAAAAACCAAATTGCAACATTTTATAGGCCAAAGGGTGCAGGTTTTTTTTTAATTGAGAATGCAAGAAATGTAACAACATCAATATTTTTTCAGAGCCACTACTATAACCTGACTAGTGATATATGTCTCAGAAAATAACAGAAGGAAAAGCAAATTTAGTTTAACCTTCCCCCAGTTCAAGAAGGAAGAAAAAGATCATGAGAGGTGGGCAATCTCCACATTTCAAAGTAATAAAATTCTGCCTTGCAATCTAGTAATTCAATTGACTGCTTTCGTCAGGCAGACATCTT
>JAPFRF010000003.1:48772932-48822932 GCA_029282475.1 Phrynocephalus forsythii | reverse complement strand
TTTTTATGTGCTGGAAGAGAGAGGAAGATTTTTCTTCTTTTTTGACTGCGTTCTTGTGTTCTGCGATGCGTGCGCTTATTCTCCTGTTTGTCTGTCCGATGTATGTGGCTGGACAGACTTTGCATGGTATTTCGTAGACTCCTTGGTTTTCTAGCTCAATCTTGTCTTTGGGGTTTCTTAAAATGTTGGCTATTTTTGGTCGGTGCAAAAGGCTGTCTTGATATTGTGTTTGTGGAGAATTTTGCTGATTTTGTCTGTGGTGCCTTTGATGTAAGGGAGGAGGGCGGTGCCGTTGTTCTCTTCTGTTTCTTGGTTCTTGGGGGTGTTTCCTTTTGGATTAGTTTGGTGATGGTGTTTTTTTGGAATCCGTTCGCAATTAAAACATTCGAGAGAGTGTGTAATTCAGTTTTTAGGTGGTCTTTGTCAGCGAGGCGTTTGGTTCTGGAGATGAGGGGTTTTGCTACGGAGTTGATCTGTGCAGGGTGGTGGTGTGATTGTGCATTTCAGTAGCGGTTTGTATGTGTTTTTTTCTGGTAGATGGTATGTCCTAAGGAGCCGTCGGGTTTTTTGTAGATTAGGACGTCCAGGAAGGAAGTTGGTTGTTGGCTTCTATTTCCATAGTGAATTGTATTTTGGGGTGTAGGCTGTTGAGATGTGTGAGGAAGTTGTTCAGTTTATCTTTCCCGTGTGGCCAGATAACAAAGGTGTCGTCAACATATCTGAGCCAGAGTTTGGGTTTATGTTCGGACTTCTGTAACGCGTTGGTTTCAAAGTGTTCCATATATAGGTTTGCGATGACCGGTGAGAGGGGTGATCCCATGGGTGCTCCTTCTATCTGTTTGTATCTTTGTCGATTGTGGATGAAGTATGTGTTGGTTAGGCAGTGGTTGGTCAGATCTAGGATGTGTTTGGGGGGGTTGTATTTGTTGTGGATAGCTGTCAAGGCTTCTTGAATGGGCACTTGTGTGAAGAGCGAAACAACATCGAAGCTCACGAGTAGGTCATTGGGTTGTAGGTCTTGTTTCTTTATAATTTCTATGAAGTGGAACGAGTTTTGTACGTATGAAGTGATGGATTCTGCATAGGGCTGGAGTTGTTTGGCAAGAAATTTGGCGAGGTTTTGTAGAGGTGAGCCTATGGAGCTGACTATGGGTCTGAGAGGTGTTCCTTCTTTGTGAATCTTGGGGAGGCCGTAGAGCTTGGGGCATCTGGATGATTTCTCTCTGGGGATGATGCTTGGCTTGATTTCTTCACTTAAGGGAGAGGCTTTTATTTTGGCTTTGTGGTTTTTTTCCAGGTAGGTGGTGGGGTCTGTGTTCAAAGGTATGTAAGCAGGGTCTTGTAGTAGGTTGGATAGTTTGGCTTGGTAGTCGGATGTGTTCATCACCACTGTGGCATTGCCTTTGTCTGCTGGGAGAATGATTATGTTGTTGTCTTTCCTCAGGTTGGAGAGGGCTTTTTGTTCTTCTTTGTGTAAATTGCTTCTGGGTGGTTTGCTGGAGCAGAGGACATTGGTGACTTCGAGTCTGATTTTGTTGGCTTCATCTGGGTTGATTTTGGTTAGGCTGGCTTCCACTCCGCATATGATGTTTTCGGTGGGGATGTGTCTGGGGGCGACTGCAAAGTTGAATCCTTTGGAAAGGACTTTGGTCTCTGCGATGGTGAGTGTCCTGTCTGATATGTTGTGAACTGTTTGTTTCATGGGCTGTTGTGTGTGTGTGGGGGGGTTGGGCTTCTGGCGTTTTTCCAGTTTGTGGAGTTTGTTGGTGTGTGTGTCTGTCTTGTGGGAGGTCTCTGTTTCAGCTCTCCAGGCGGCAAGTTGCTTGGATTTGTTCCAGAGTGTTGGGTGGATTTTGTTGCTGAGTTTGAGGTGGAGAGTGAGTGGGTCTCTGTTGGTTTGATCTAGTAGGTATCTTTTCCTGTGTAGTTCGCTTCTGATTAGGGCTAGTTCTGTTCTTTTCAGGATCCTTTCGCTGGATGGGGTTTTTGAGTGGAATTTCAGTTGGAAGCTTGTGGGGATCACATTTTTGTCTCGGCAGTTGCGTAGGAATGCAATGTCACATAAGATGGTGGCTCTTCGGACTTCTAGTTTCTAGTAGGTTCTGGTCAGCTGGAAGGTTTCCTCCCCGTAGAGGTCGGATATTTGTTTTCGTAGATTTTCACGGGTATAGGTATGCATGTTAGGGTGGATTCGGGTTTCTTCCCGTGTAGAAATCTGGTTGTTTTGGCGACGTTTCGACGAGGTCTCAGTCGTCATCTTCAGGCTGGTGTTCTGGCTTCTTTCTTCTTGAAGCAAAGGTTCCTTTGTTCCTTTGTTCTTTTGTGATCTGCTGTGTGGCTGAGGCGATCGTTAAGGGATTAACTGCTGGTGGCTGTTTAGATGGCTGTTTAGATGCTGGTGGGTTGGATGGCTGGTGGGTTCTGGTGGGTTCTTTAAATATATATATATATTTAAAAGTTTGCTGATGTGCAACAGAAAACATCAGTGGTTAATTTGTATGTGTACATACATGAAAAGACAGAAATGCTGCTTAGAACAATAAAATGTCATTAGAGATGGGCATGAAATGCCAAAATGGCATTTCATTTTGTTTTTCATCTTTTAAAATAGTTTTTGTTTCATTTAAAACCAATTGATTTTTTTAAAAAAAACATTTTGTTTTTTGTTTGTTTTGTTTTTCTTTTAATTTTTTTAAAATGTTTTTTTATTAAATTTTAAACTACATACAACGACATAAAAAATGAAAGTAAAAAAAAACTACAACAAACAATATAAGTGCACCCCCATCCCACGAGGCCATCCATACATTCTTATTCGTTGCTCCATCTTCTATTCTTCTAGTAGTCTTCTTAAAGTTCTCTTCTCCAGAATTGTTGTGAGATATTCGTGGACTCTTTCCCTTTTCCTTCGACTAGTACATAATCTAAAAATTTACCCCAGATATCGTAGAAAATGTCTTTTTTCATTTCTCCTCGTTTAACCTTTAAACTGCAGGAGAGTTTATCGTTTATAGCTATATCCCAAAGTTCATTATACCAGTCTTCCATCTTGAATTCTAGTTTTGACTTCCAATTTTTTGCTATAATTAATCTAGCAGCTGTCATAAAATTTGCTATTAGTTCCTTTGTTGTAACAACATAATCTTTACTTGTTAACAATGATAATAATGCTATCTCTGGATTACAATCTATATCCATCTTAATCATATTACTTAGCTCTAAAAACACTTTTTTCCAGAACCTTTGGACTATTTCACTTTCCCACCAAAGATGCAAGTAAGTACCAAGCTCTTTTTCACATTTCCAACATATCTTAGAGTAAGCAGGATTCATTCTATTTAGTCTTACTGGGGTTAAATACCATCTGGAAACCAATTTGAAGTAGTTTTCTTTTATCCTGACTGACAATGATCTCAAAATTCTCATATTCCAAATTTTTTTCCAGTCTTCTTTCTCTATCTGTACATTAAGGTCTTGGTTCCAAACTTCTCTCAAAGTGTTTAACTCCTTCATTTCTGATAATTCCCCTAGTATTTTATATATTTTACGTGTTATTCCTTTCTCTGAATTTTCCTGTTCAGACTCAAGCGATAGTAGGAAATGTTCAAATTTTGTGCATTCTCTGATTTGATTATTTCTCTTTCCCCAGTCCTTTATCCATTTTCCTAGTTGAATATAATTTAACCATGTTAAATCACTGGGTTGCAAAATATTTTTATATCCTGAATTGTTTTAATCTTGAGCATCCAATCCTTTAGTCTAGCTATTTTCTTAATTTTAAATAACTCCAAATAATGCTTCAAGTTGTCTGGAAAGCTTTCCAAGTCAGTAACTAAAGCCAGTGGGGATCCCTTCGGAGACAAGATTTTCCTATATGTTCTCCATGTAGCAATTAAACTATTCAATAGGGGGTTGTCAATCTTTACTTTGTTTTTAACTTCCGTGAATAAAAATGTGTTTATTTCCCCCTTTATATCCAAAGACTCTTGCTCCCACCATATTAACTTCTGTGGTTTAAAAAGAATTTCCCCCAAAGAACTAAGTTGATTGGCTATATAATAATTTTTTATATTGGGTATACCTATTCCTCCTTCTTTCTGAGATCTTTTTCTTTTAATTTTTTTAAAAAAACTTGCGCTGACCAGCTGGCCCGAGGCCTGATCAGTGCTTTTTTCTCTTTTAAAAAAACTCATGCCGACCAGCTGGCCTGCAGGCCGGGTCAGCGTGGTTTATTTATTTATTTATTTTACTTATCATGCTGACCAGCTGGCCTGCAGTCCGGGTTGCACCGATCGGATGGGGGAAAGGGCTGGCTTTTAAAACATTTTTCCCTGCCAAAACCCCATTATACAGCTGACCCATGGTGGCTGCAGTGGGGGAACAAAGCCTGTGGTTTCCCCCGCATTGCGGGGGGGCTGCCGGCTCTTCCCCATAGGAATGCATTGAAGCAATGCATTCCTATGGAGAAACGAAAAACAAAGCAAACAAAATGGAAATTTCCAGTCCGTTTCATTTTTCTTTGATTAGTCTGTTCGTTCTTTGTTTTGTTCCATAACGAGATGAATAATGAATAACAAAATGAGTTAAAAATTCATTTCATGCCCATCTCTAAATGCAATGGTTGTTTGTTGTTTCCTCAAGCTTTTTTTTAAACTTTGTGTTCGTAAAACCAGGGTGAAGATATCTTGAGTGTATTGTTGCTTTCACAGTAATGAGGAGAGGGAGGAAAGGTTTCTGTCTCAGGGATGCTCTGTGATGCCATTCATATGATCAGATCATCACTTGGCATTGCAGTAGTCAACTTGAATATGTGAACTCAATTTGTGAGGGAGTCCCTTGAACATGATCCATCAAGGATGTCTGGGGGGTGGGAGATCAAGTGCTCCCTGTTTCTACATTCTGGCTAAATTGTGTCCATTAATAAAGTCCTCTGTAATGCAGTTTTAATTCAATGCAGTTGTGTCTGAGACAAGCCAGATATGCAGAAAGCATTCCTTGTGAAAGAAACTAGTGGAAGAAAAAACATACAGTGATACCTCAAATTACAAATTTAATGCATTCTCTGGGACATTTCGTATTATAAAAAAATCATGAACTGAAGTATTCAGAGGGGCAGCACTAGTATAAACCTCCCAGGCTCAATACCTTGGGGAAACTCGTTTTGTACTGCAAAAATAATTCATAAACCAAGACATTATTTTCAATGGATTTTCATTCAGAAACCATAAATTGCATTAACTGAGGTGTTTGTAAACCGAAGTACCACTGTATTTACATACAAATAGAGGCACGAAGAATATATGTAAGGTCATTCACCATCAGGACATGGAATCTCTCTTATCAGATCCTCAATCCAAAGGACATAGAAGTTCCAAATTATTTTTCTCACCTATGGGAAGGCAAGGAATGTTTGACACTTTTTCTAACAGAAAGGATGGAGATCAAGATTTTATGTGTATATACAAATCAAGCCAAACTGTGCACATGTAATGCATTAACACCAATTGTGCATATTGTGAATAATGATGAGAGCTAGTGTTTTATTGCACAGGCTTTTAAGGATTAGGAGTACCAGATGAGTTCTATGCATATTTAAATAATGAGCCGGTCACTCTGTGTTTGCTATGTGTGACCATGGTTTGCTTCTCAATAGGAAAAGGCAGTAATTTTGTGCAGAGAGAGCTTGCACAAATTACATTAATGCTGTTGAGGAGAAACATAGATTTGCTTCCCCTCCCCTTTACTGGGACCTCGTAAAGCCTAAAAATTCCCCCTCAAGGTGGATTGTCATCCTAAATGGATGAGAAGGAAAAATTTAATAAGAGCTACTTACCTTTCTTTTCACCACTGATCTTACACCCTGTATCTCAGTACAAGGATATGAATTACAGCCATCAGACAGCTGGCTCATTTTGCATTTGGTGTAGCAGATACAGTAAACAATAATCAGATGATGCAATATTATTCATTTTTAAACCAATAGAATCATAAAATAATTGATTTGGAAAGGTCCTGTAAGTCCAGTGAGTCCAATCCCCCACACAATGCAAGAATCCAAATAAAAGGATATCTAATGTTTCTCTTTAATGCCTACAGTATTAGCATGCTCACCACCTCCCACAGTAATTGGTTCGATTGTCATACCACTTGAACAATCAGGATGTTTTTTTCTGCTATTCAAACAAAATCTAGTTCCTGTAACTTGAGCCCATTATTATATGCCCTGCATTCTGGGATGATCAAGAACAAGTTGTGCCCCTTCTGTCTGTGATAATAAGAAAATAAGAGCACAAGAAGAGCTGTGCTAGATCAGGCCAAGGGCCTATTTAGTCCAGTTTCCTGTATCTCACAGTGGCCCCACCAAATGCCTCTGGGAACGCACGAGACTAGAAGGCCTGTCCCACTAGTCCGAAGATGCAGGTTTTTTTAAAAGTGCCTTTCTGCCTGATGCAATCACGTGACCTAAATAGCATTTTTGAAGTTCTCACGATGGCAGAGCAGGGCTGGGAGGGGGTGAGGTGTGTGTGCACCCGCACAAAGGTCTCTCTATCTTTCTCTCTTTTCCAGGGACATGGCAACATTTCTTGGGGCTGGAGCAGTGCTGCGGGCTCTGGAAAGGGGGTGTGGGCAAAGAGAGGGAGCAAAAGGGAGGAAGGAAGAAGGGAAGAATGGGACGGTGAGTGTTGCTGGAGAAGCAGCCTCGGCGATTCTGGCCAGGCTGCCCAAGTAACTACTGTCTCTCTCACACACACAAAATACTCCCCCTCTCTCCTTTTCCCTCTCATTTGTGGCTTTTGCAGTTCCCACCTTCTCTGCTTCATTTGAAAAAGCACTTTCCTCACCGTCGCAAAAAAGGGGAGAAGCCCCAGAGGTGGTTCTGGGAAACTGCGCTGCAGGGGGCGTGGCCAAACTTTATTTTTAGAAAAGCCAGCTGCCCGTGAAGCCACATTTAAAAGAGGTGCCTTTGATTGCTAGGAAAAAAGCAGCTTTTAGACAATGTGAGACTGCCCTCTAGATAGCTGTCTTCTGATACCACTCTCCTGCATCTGGCCTTTCAATTACCTTTTAAGCCTGGAGATTACACATCCTCATCATGGCTTGTAATCTGTGATGGACCTTTGCTCTGAGAATTTGTCCAATCCACTTTTAAAGGCATCCAGGCAAGATGCCATCACCACATCCTGTGGCAGGGAGTTCCACAGACTAACAACGCGCTGGGTAAAGAAGTATTTTCTTTTGTCTGTTCTCACTCTCCCAACCCTCATTTTGAGTGGATGTCCCCTAATTCTGGTATTTTGTGAGAGGGAGAAGAGCATCTCTCTATACACATTACCCATGCCCTGCATAATTTGGTACGTCTCAATTCCAACACCCCTAGGTGCCTTTTTTCCAGACTAAAGTGCTCCAAATTCTTTTACTTATAAAGGCCCACCCCAGTAATCATTTCAGTCACTCTCTTCTGTACCTTTTCCAGTTCCACTATGTCTTTTTTGAGATGCAGTGAACAGAACTATGTGCAGTACTCCAGGTGTGGCCTTACTATCGTTTTGTTCAATGGCATTATAATGTTGGCTGTTTTACTGTATTTTCAATCCCCCTTTTGATAATCCCTAGCATGGAATTGGCCTTCTTCACCTAGCATGGAATTGGCCTTCTTCCTACATTGAAACTCATTTGCCATTTCTCATTGCTCATTTTAACTTGCTTCCTAAGAAAATAATACTATGGGAAAGTAAATTTGCACTTTGGAATTCATGGTGTGAATGTGAAACTCAGCATGGTTTCTAACTCAGATTAGATCCCAGAGTTTTTGTTTGTTTGTTTGTTTGTTTGTTGGATTTGTGACCAGACCCTTAGAAGATTACCCCACATACCAGCTTTCACTATTTATTTATTTATTTATTTATTTATTTATTTATTTATTACCTCACCGTTCTCCTTGGAAAAGGACACAAGGTGGCTTACATTAATGAGGGGCAATATACAGCCCGGAACATTTAAGACATATTCAAGTTAAAAACAGTCAGGGAATTTAAAGAGGCATCTTAGAACATTAAAAAAGTAACATTAGAGCTACAAATAATACACAAGAAGAAAAGAAAAATCCATTATGAGGGGTGAAAAGCAACATGGAAAACACTGGTGAAATTAGTCAATGCAGTCATGTATGGTAATCTATATAAAGTGTCAAGAAGTTCCCCACCACCACCATCTGTCTAGCTTAATGTGCAGTTTTGCAGTTTTATGCCAGGGTTGCATACCTTTTTTAAATTGTCTGTTGGCTGAATCTGATTCAGTTTGTTGTGAACCGCCCAGAGTTCCTTCGGAAAGATGGGCGGTATAGAAGTCCCATAATAAATAAATAAATAAATAAAATGGTAGGAAGTCCATCATTCAGGGAAAGCTTGTCTGAAAAGGAAGTCTTTGCCTGCTTCTGAAAAGATAGCAGAGATGGGGCAGTCCGGTCCTCCAGCAGGAGGGAGTTCCAAAGTCTAGGAGCAGCAACAGAGAAGGCCCTTTCATGTGTTCTTCTGAGATGCAGCTGTGAAGGTGGGAGATGGATCCTGATGATCTTAGCACCTGAGCTGGTTCATACTGCAAGATTTTATCTTTGTGGTAGCTTGGACCTAGGCCATTTTGTACTTTGTAGGTTAAGGTCAGCACCTTGAATTATGTCTGGTAGGTGACTGGCAGCCAGTGGAGCTGCTTTAGTAGGGGTGTAATGTGATCTCTGTAACCCACCCCAGTCAGCATTCTGGCCGCTGCATTCTGGACCCATTGAAGTTTCTTGCGACTTTCCATTGGTAGCCCCATATAGAGCACATCACAGTAGTCCACCTGGGAGGTCACTAGGGCATGTGTCACAGTGGCTAGAGCAGATTTCTCAAGAAATGTGTGTAACTGGCATACTAGTTTTAATTGTGCAAATGCACTCCTGGCCACAGCTGTCATCTGGGCATCTAAGGTCAAGGATGAGTCCAGGATCACCCCCAAGCTATGCACCTCTTTTTTTCAATGGGGGAATCCCATCTAGGACAGGTTGCATCCCTATCCTTAATATGGTACCTATCAGGTGTCTTGAGCTAGAAAGGAAAACTAGAGCTATATGGCAACAGCTTCAGGAAGGTTACATAACTGCAGACTTATGAGTTCCTAAAAAGCCACATATGGATGTTTCTGAAATCAATTTTCTACCAAAGAAAAATGTGCATAGCACTAATCTATTCTCCAAAGGAAAGTATTGCAATTAGTATTCTTTTGCATTGGAAAGCTCATAGTATAGTTGGGAAAAATCTTTGTGTTGAAATTATTGGCAAAATTGCCATTGACTGTGTTGATACAATAATTTCACCCCAATTAAACAGGAGCATGCTAAGTGATTTTCTATGATGAAAACATATATGCAAGGGCAACTTGCTTTCTTTTCCAAAGACACTGAAATCTTTATGAGTGGCTTAGCTTTTTGCTTAAGTGGCCAATTAAAGAGTTCATTCATTGCACACAAAGATGATACATTTACCAGAGTCATACTGTACTACTGAAACACTAGAATCATATAAAATATCCCAATTTAAAGCCTCATTAACTTGTGTAATAACATCAATGTTGCATTTGTGTTTGCATTTACTGTAGTTAAGGGTCAACAGACATTTACCATAACTATTAAAAACATTTCACAAACTTTACTTATGGCCACTGTAAAGTTGTTTAAAATCAATGAGGAACTTGTTTTGATTTAACTTGTTAGAAACTCATTGTTTTAAAATGTGAAATGCTTTTCATATTTGTGTATAAAGAAGGAGGAAAAATGTTTTCTGACTGTCATAATTACTATATATATGCATTGATCCTACTCATTTAAAGCAGCCAGTCTGCGTGTAGAAATCTATTTTTCCACACAATACCAATTGTATCTGATATAAAGCTAGTGGAAAATATGTCCATTGGTGGCCTGGTTCTACAATCTGCTGCATATATGTTAGGAAACAATGAAGGCAATGAGTGAAACCAGCACCTAGTGAAATAAAGTTGCAAAGTTTACAGGCACAAGCATAATGCAAGTATTGGATTTGATAATTAGGCAAGCATGAAGCTAGGATTTATTGAAGAATTCGATCCATGGTCATCTAGAGCCATCCAGATGTTGTTGGACTGCCATTCCTATCATCCCTCACTATTGGATGAGTTGATTGCCATTAATGGGAGATGGAATCCAACAATGTCTGGAGGAAATGTCTTATGAGGAACGGCTTAGGGAACTGGGGATGTTTAGCCTTTCAAAAAGAAGGCAGAGGGGGTATGATAGCTATGTTTAAATATTTGAAAGGATGTCATATTGAAGAGGGAGCAGGTTTGTTTTCCATGGCTTCAGAGACTCGGACTCGGGGCTATGGTTTCAAACTACAGGAAAGGAGGTTCCATTTGAACATTAGGAAGAACTTCATGACAGAGCTGTTCGGCAGTGGAATATGCTGCCACAAAGGGTGGTGGAGTCTCCTTCCTTGGAGGTTTTTAAGCAGAGGCTGGATGGCCATCTGTCGGAAATATTGTGATGGGGTTCCTGCATGGCAGGGGGTTGGACTAGATGGCCCTTGAGGTCTCTTCCAACTCTATGATTCTATGATTCTATGATTCTATGATTCTATGAAATATTTGAAAGGATGTCATATTGAAGAGGGAACAGGTTTGTTTTCCATGGCTTCAGAGACTCAGATTCGGGGCTATGGTTTCAAACTACAGGAAAAGAGATTCCATTTGAACATTAGGAAGAACTTCATGACAGTTAGAGCTATTCGGCAGTGGAATATGCTGCCACGGAGGGTGGTTGAGTCTGCTTCTTTAGAGGTTTTTAAACAGAAGCTGGATGGCCATCTGTCGGAAATATTGTGATGGGGGTTCCTGCATGCCAGGGGGTTGGACTAGATGGCCCTTGAGGTCTCTTCCATCTCTATGATTCTATGATTCTATGATTCTATGATCACATGAGGCCCAAAATTGCAGGAGATGCTTTGTGTTCTTCCCAGCTTCCCTTCCAATGAGAAATAAAGAGGAAGGACACCATGATTAGTCCACTATTTTATTTAATTATTTAGCCACACACACACCCTGGTGAAGTGTGCCTCCGTAATGTGGTTTCTAGGACAGAGGCCAAGATCCGCCCTGATCACTTCTTCCACTCTAATGGGTAGAAGACTCTTTGCTCTCTGTTTACAACCCAACACCAGTTCACCCATTTTACCACAGAGCCCTTCCCAGGTCTGTTTCTTACCCCAAGCTACAGGACTTTTAGTAGACTATGACTTGCATTGGTCTCAAAGGGTACAGGCTGTTGAACTCTTGTCAACTCAACTTGCCCATTACTACCCTGAATTTTTTGTAATGCTTCCCATAGTGCAATGACTTTTTCTTATCTTGTACTGGTTACTAGAGATGGGCACGACTCAAAAAAAGGTGTTTCGTTTGTCGTTTGTTGTTTAGGGGGTCCGTTTCGGTTCGTTTTTGTTTTTCATGAATTTTTTGCAAAAAAGTTCATTTTCGTTTCGTTACGTAACAAAATGAAAAAACAAAAACAAAAATGAAAAATTGCTGTTTCGTTAGCATTCATTGCAGTTCAATGTATTTGCCGCAACAAAAACAAAATGCACGACAAAATTTGTTGTTTCAGTTTGTTTCATTTCATTTTGGAGACACAATTCGGTTTTCATTTCGTTACATAACAAAATGAAAAAATGAAAACGAAAATGAATAATTGCTCGTTTCGTGCCCATCTCTACTGGTTACACTTTCCCCTCTAACTTTCACTGACTATAAAGCTCCAACCCTTAAACTGCTCACATGACCTGGAAGTGTACCCACTTCAAGACAGGAAAAAGCCCCACCCATCATTTGCTCTACATGACAATCAGATAATCCTAGCCCGGGGTCGGCAACCCGCGGCTCCGGAGCCGCATGCGGCTCCTAGCAACCTTTGCTGCGGCTCCGGCTCCGGGAGTTTAAAACACCATCCTTCTCCTTGCACCGCAACTTCCTTGCAACTTCTCTCTTTCTCTCTCTCTCTCTTACACACTCCCTCCCCCCTTCCCTGCCCCTCCTCCTCCTCCTCCTCCTCCTCCTCCAACAAGGAGGCTTACAAGGCTCGTCGCCGGAGCCCCGGCCGCGTTCTGGTGGCGGCGCGCCACAGGGCTCGCTCAGGCCGCGCGTGAAGCTCTCCGCGGCCGCTCCAGATGGCCGCCGTCTTCCGCTTAGGAAAGGGATAGGAAAGGAGGGAACAAGCGGCCCAGGCCATGGGGGGGAGGAGGAGGAGGAGGAGGAGAAGGCCCTTTTCCCTCTTGTCGGTCCCGCCTTCGCAGGCAGGCAGGCGGGCCCCGTGGAAAGGAGGTGGGCGCTCCGGCTGGGTGGCTGCGGCGGGGAGGGCGGGCGGGCGGGCGCACGCCTCTAGCCCCCACCTTCCCACCCACCCCCAGCTCCACGTACTCAGGCCGAAAGGAGGGAGGCATCAAAAAGGGAGGCGGGCTCTTCCCGGTCGAGGGAGGAGGGCATGGTAGATGGAAAGAAGGTGCCACCGAGCGCTTGTTAACGCACCGTCCCTTCACCCGGGTTGGAGTGGGGAAGGTGCGAGGCTTTCCCCTTCTTCCCAAAAGCCCTTTCTGCAACACACACACAAACACACACACACACACACACACACACACACACACACACGACTTTCCACCCATTTTTATTGCACACACACACAAACAACCTGGTTTTCCATCCTTTTTCTCTTCACACTCACACACACGCACACACAGCTTTCCACCCATTTTTGCACACACACACACACACACACACACACACACACACACACACACACACACACTCAAGAAGAGGAAATAATTATTTAAATAAATACATATAGATATAAATATAGATATTTGGAGGGGGAGGGCGACAAAATGCTTGAGGGGGGTGCTATGGGGCCCTGTGATTTCTAATTAGACTCTTACCCCTCGAGCAGCCCCCCAAAAAAACTATGAACCATCACTATTGAATATGACTGCATTTGCAGGTGTTGTAAGTCAACCTGATCTTGAGCTGGAACTGGCCGATATAGCTGACAAAGATATATGGGCGTCCAAGTTCAAATGCTTGACCGCTACTCTTGAGGATGTTGCCCGTCAGAAGGCCATTCTGGCTCAGAATCATCAATGGAGTGATATTGAAAACCTTCCCAAACAGGACCAACTTGTATTCGAAACATGGAATGCCATCCCCAACACTTATATAAACATGAAAAAGTATGCATTTGGAGTCCTGTCGATCTTCGGCTCCACATATGTATGTGAGCAGGTCTTCTCCAACATGAACTATATTAAAAACAAATATCGATCACGCCTCACAGACGACAGCTTGCAAGCGTGTGTGAAAATGAAGGTGACATCTTACAGCCCTGATGTGCAGACACTGTGCACTGAGGTTCAGGAGCAAAAATCCCATTAACCAGGTAAATTAAATATTTTAATTAGCTATTATTTTGCAAAAATATATTTTACATTGTTAAGTGAAAAAGTCCTTTTTCTTCTTCAGATTGACAGCTGACTGCACGATCCTGTATATAGCATTAAGGTAAGAAACAATATATGCAGTGTTATATTTGTTTTAAATGTTGCAATGGTTTTGCGGCTCCCAGTTTTTTTTTTTTCTCGTTGGAAACAGGTCCAAGTGGCTCTTTATGTCTTAAAGGTTGCAGACCCCTGTCCTAGGCCAATATGTCACACCACTCCTGAAATTACCAATAGAACTGATGGTGAACACTCAGTGTGGATGGATGGGCTGAAGCAGAATTAAGAAGACTGGAAATAAGGTAGATCAGATTTATAAACCCTCCTGCCTTGCAGTGCCAGAATGTGTGGAGACCGATGATTGTCACTGTGGAATAAGTCTCATAGAAACAAAAACAGCAGTCAGGAGAACCAGATGAAATTTACAGGGTGCATTTCAGAAGTGTGTGTAAGCCTGTTGTAAAATATATTTATTAAATGTGCATTTGCATAACTGCTTGCTGGACAGCTGTGTTTGGCTAAAACCTCCTGTTCAGGGTACAGTCACTCCCCGCCATTTCGCGGTTCAGGTACTGCGGTCCCACTATATCGTGGGATCACAGTACCTGCCCTGGCTGCAGCTGATTAGCGCTGGGGTGAGGGAGTAAAACCTTTATTTCCCCACCCTAATGCCAATGAGCTGGAGCCCGGGATGTGGGGAAGGGGGGAAGGTTTTAAAAGCCTAGGCTTTTAAAAACCTCCCCCCTTCCCCAAGCCTCGGATCTGATCCCCCATTGCTGCCAGCCCGCACGGGGCCAGGCGGGCAGCAGGGGTGATCACATCACCCCACGCCACCGGCCCGTGCTCCTCTGAGATGCCTCAGGGCCGTGCAGGCGAGCGGCAGGGGGTGATCACATCACCCCATGCCGCCAGCCCACACTCCTCTGAGAAGCCCCAGGGCCGCATGGGTGGGCAGCGGGGGGCGATCTCATCTCCATTGAAATGTATTGCCTCAATACATTTCAGTGGAGAATTTTTCTCCCATTGGCATGCATTGAGCCAATGTATTCCAATGGGGAAAATGTTCTCCATTGAAATGCATTGAGCCAATGCCTTTCAATGGAGACGGCCTGGATGAGAAGCCTTGGGGCGGCGCGGGGCAGGCGGCATGGGGAGGTCAGATCCCCCTGCCACCACCAGTGCACACCGGTCCTAAAAGTCCTGGGGCGGTGTGGGCGGGCGCCAGCAGGAGGTCAGATCCCACAACACCACCAGCACACGCTGCCCCAAGACTTCTTGGACCAGCGCGCGCTGCGGCGGCAGGTGGATCTGATTGCCCCTGCTCCCGAGGCCCGCCCCGCCCCACATCCGCATAGCACGGATTTTCAGTCATCACGGGTCAGGTGGGTCCCTAACCCCTGCGATAGGCGGGGGGTTACTGTATACTTTGGTGGCCAACCCAGATTTGCTTCTTTTTGAAACCCTACTAAAGCATTGAGGACTTAAGGGAGCTGACGACGGAATCGTAAGCACAATTCCTACTCTCCATGTCACCACCACAACAGAAGTCTTTCAAATCTTTATGCATTCACTACAAAGCTCTGTAAAATGTGCTTACAGCAGGCGTATCCAAACTTTTTGCAAGAAAGGCCAGATTTGATGAGGTGAAAATGTGTGGCGGCCGACCATTCAGCTGATTTGGCCCCCGGGCTGGACTTTGGACAAGGCTGTAGGACATGCAGGGAGGTGGGAAGGATGCTGCAGCAACAGGCTTGGCAGGTGGCTGGGGAGACAGATGGAGGCAGGGAGGGCAGGGAAACCATAAAACTTTAAGCTGACGTGTCCATCCTGTATGGGCAGAGGCCAGCTGGTTGGGGATGTGTGAAAGGATGAGCCAGTAGGGAGAAGAGGTTGCGGGCCGCTCAACATTTGCAAAAGCATTTGGCCCCTGGGCCTGACTATGAACATGCCTGGCTTACAGATCAGCAGGCCTGATTCCGTACATTTTGTGTTGGGGCCAGGCAGAAGATACCAAAACAGCCATATGTTTCTGTAAAGTAACTTAAGATCCCACAGGAAGAAGAAGGGATTCAAAGAAAAAATGAAGAAGCAATGCTGGTGGTCAACAATGATGGTCCCCTGGATTTGATGGGTTCAGTTTGGGTATTGGCTGGGGAGGCTGAGGTTGACAATTCATTCCATATCATACCACAGTAAACGGTATGGTTGGAGAAGAACAGTTCACAAATTTATATGCAAGAATTTGCTGTTCCTCAGAAAATCCCAAAAGGAGAATGCTAAGAAGAAATTAATGGAAATAATGGAATTGCAAAACTTAGGCATGTGTGTTGTGTTTTTGTTGATTTACTCTTGAGTAAAGATCACTTACTGCCCTTCTAAAGACATACTTCACAGTTGTCAAAGCATGAATGAACTAATTGTGGTTAAAGTAGCAGCTATGATAAAGAATGCAGTCTCTTCACAGAAGTACAGCTGTGATTTATTCATATTATTAGCCTTTTACTATGAGCAAAAGAAGTCCCAGAAGCTTCCTTATAAAGCACTTTCCCTATTGCTACTAATAATGAAATTGTGCTGTAATTGCTACAGAATGTGTATGTTCCATATCAAACAAAATTGAATTTAAAATAATTAGTTTAGGCTCTATTCATGCAATAGAGTTAGCTGTGAAGTCAAACACAAAAGGTTTTGCAGTAATTATTGGACTGGATTAATCATAAAAGCAACATGGAGCCTGAATTATACCCAGATCCAAATGGATACTCACAGTCTTTTACAACATTGTTATGGGTTGTCAGGTACCCAAATGAAAGAAATAGGGTATGATGGACACATGGAGACCCATACGCTGTAGCTCAATATTACTGCACATGTTTTTCATATACTGTAGATGGTTTCAGCTTTGGTGTCACTTCTCAAAATGTCTAGATAGTTCTGGGATTGACTCATATTGTATATGAAATACTGAACAGCCTGACTGCCACCATCAGTATTGTTGTGGGTTAGGTCAACCACTATAGCCTGCAGCCCAAATGGGATTAGAAGCACAGATGTAAAATATAAGGTGACCAATAAATTTATTCAAAACTTAAGAAACATGCAGAGAAGCAAGAAAATTACAGAATGGAAAATGGAGTTAGAAAAGCAAAGTCAAAGAAAAACAAAACAAAACAAAAAACAAAAAAATTGTGGCACCTTAAAGACTAGCTTTCATATTTTAATGTAATGTTTCATGGACATGTCCACTTTTTCAGACATTTAGCAGAAGAATGAGGTGTGTAATATAATATGTGATGAGATATACATTTCATACCAGATGTTCATTGGTGAATAGGGAGGGGCAGGAAGAGGGAGAGATGATTAGTTGTAGAAATGGTGGGAGGATTTGGCCAGGGGTCATAGATAGGCATTGTTGGCAAAAGATGGCATAGATCACATTGGTTGAGGAGCAGGTAAAGTTGTCCTTGATATTGTATGTGACATTGTTAGGTCCTGTGGTTGTGTTGCCAGAGTAGATGTGTGGGCAGAGTTGGGATTTGTGGCAAGGTTTAGTTCCAGTATCCATGTTGCTGTTTTCTAATCTTGTGTGCATTAGTATTTGTTTGAGGTTGGGAGGTTGTCTGTAGGCAAGTATGGGTCTCCCACCAAGAGCTTCAGAGAGTGATGTGTTCTTGTCAAGGATGGGCTGGAGATAATTTAAGATGCATGTGAGTGGTCTCACTTGTGGACTGTAAGTGACAACCAGTGGGTTTGTTTGTTTTTGTCTTTTGGCCTTTGGATCTGTCTTGTAGCAGGTTATCTCTGGGTATGCATCTTGCTTTGTTGATTTGTTTTTTAACCATGCGAAGTAGGTACTGTAGTCTGAGGAAAGCATTTTGTATTTCCTTGAGTTTGGAGTCTCTATCCTTTTGGTCAGAGCGGATATGGTTGTATCTAAGGGCTTGGCTATATCTGATTGATTTTTGTGTGTGTTCAGGATGGAAGCTTGAAGAATGCAGATTGGTATACTGGTCAGTTGGGTTTCAATAGTGTGGTACTAAGATGCCCATTTTGTAGTTTCACGGTGGTGTCCAGAAAGTTCACCAGTTGTGTGGATGGTTCTAGGGTAAGGTTTATGTTTGGGTGAAAACCATTGAAGTTCTGGCATAAATTTTTTAGGGATTCCTCTCCATGGGTCCAGATCAGAAAATGTCATCAATATATCTCAAATAGAGAAGTGGTTTCTTGGTGCAGTGGTTAAGAAAGTGTTGTTCCAGGTGAGCCATGAATATGTTCACATATTGTGGGGCCAAGTGAGTGCCCATTGTGGTTCCATTGATCTGGAGGTAGTTTATATTGTCAAAAGAGAAATAGTTGCATGTGAGCACAAAGTCACAGAGGGTGGAGATTATGTTGGATTCTTCATTGTTTTGGATAGTGTTTGTGATAGCTTGTAGTCCATCTATATGTGGTATGTTGGCATAGAGAGCCTGTACATCCATTGTAGCTATGATGGTATTATCGGGTAGGTCCTGTGTGGACTTAAGTTTCCTTAGGAAGTCTGTGGTGTCCCTTACATAACTGGGTGCATTGGTAGCATTGGGTTTGAGAACGTTGTCCAAATATCTAGATACTATAACTGTTATGGTGTTGATGCTTGATACAATCGGTTGACCAGGGTAACCTTGTTTATATATTTTTGGTAGGAGATAGAAGGTTGCTGTTTGAGGGTCTTGTGGTGTATTCTGGAGGATTTGTTCAAATAGTTTCCAGGGAGGTCTTTCATGAGATCTCAACACTGGGCCATGGGAAGGAAAGGAATTCAGCCCGGCTGCAATGGTGAGTAGGTCCACCTTCTGATAAGTTTATTGGGGGAGCACCAATGTGGCACATTTTGCAGTCTGTGATGCTGATATGAGCAATATATCTTATTTAAAGGAGCCATGACAACAAGTGCCTTACTGGCACTTTCAATGACTCTCACCTCCTTTCTTTCTATTGTCCCTGGCTCTGACCCAGTAATATTAGTTCACAACAACAGCCCTTCAGAGGAATAACAGCTGCAGCTCTTCAGTCCAGTACTGCTTCTTTAAAAAAAAAAAAGAAGTCAAAGTCAGGAGCAGTGGGGGCCCTGGTACCCAGGTGTTTGACGCACCATAGCACGTGCCAGTGTCAGGCCTAATTTTTCTCAGTAGCATTAGGCAGGAGGTGAGAGATGCACCGTGAAGGAAGCTGAAAGAGGAAAACAAGAGACTGGTCTGAAATCTGGTGTTGGAAGAAAACTTTGCAGATACCGTGGACTGCCAGATATGCATATAACTGTATTGTAGATGAAATCAAGGCCAAACTCTCCATATAAGCAAAAAATTAAAAATAAATTACTAAATGGATTATTTCGTGCTTTGGGTGCACTGTTAATAGACAAGACTCACTGGGAAAGAAGATAGTGGTAGAAAAAGGTGGAAAAGAGGAGATGGATTGGGTCCATGAAGGAATCACAGGCCTGAAACATGTCTGTTTATTGGCAGTTCCCAATTCATAGTGTTGCCATAAGTCTGAATGAACTTGGTGGCACACGACAATGAAAATCAGCAGCAGAAACAGCATGGCAGTTCCCTTTCTTCTCCAAAAACAGGTCAGTGGCAACAAATGCTACCTAAATCTCCGCAAGTTCCTTCAAACCTTTTAAGAGTCTGTTTATATAATACCTGTTTTCTATTATTTGTACTTGCAGATACTCTTGTCTGTTGCCCAGAATTGCTAACCTCAAGGAGTTGGCATCCCATGTATATGGAAGGTTGCAGGATCAATAAGCCTGCTTTGGCATAATGTCTTCAGTTTCTGGAGAACGAAAGAGGGGTTGGGGAATAGAGAAATCATTTGCATTGTTATGGCTGCTTTAACACAATTTCCAAATAATAGGTGAGCCAAACTTTGCTTGTTCCTAGAATATAAGCTTCCCAAGAGAACAGATGTATCTGCTTGTTATGTGCTGTGCACATTTACAATGATGCCCCAAATTATAAATATTTTATATCTTGGGAAATTAATTACCTTTAGAAGGATAGCCAGTCATTGTGCTGAAGCTATCCTGCCCATATGTTTCTTTTCTTTTCTTTCTTAATCATTAAAGGAAGGAAGATATTGAATTCTTTTACACTCTTTGCTGTCCTGTGGAAAATAATGATGGTTCTATGAATAGTCTACACACCAAGTGCCTATAGTGTGTGCATAAATACTATATCTACACACACACACACACACACACACACACACACACACACACACACACACACACACACACACACACACACACACACACACACACACACACTCACACACAAGTATAAGCCGATGACTTTGTTCTACCATATAATTTTACATGCTTTGTGTCCTCCTGAGCCTTCAAAGCCAGTATTTATTGGTCTTTAGACCAAAACTATGTGCATGCCATATCATTACTAGCTCAGGGGGAATCATTTGAACCAATGTAATTTACTCAATATTGGTCAGTTTGACTCCTGACCTGCGTCCCTTGACAGTGTATCCTTAGCAACCCTTGATGTGTGTTAAGTCAGGATGTGCTTATTGGTCTCATCTGTGACAGCTCTCTAACGAATACTTAACATATCCTCATCTTTTCAGAGCTATATAAAACAATATATTCCAAACTTTACTTTAGTAGCCAGAATTGTAATTGTGTTAGTCTCTCTCTCTCTCCCCCCTCTCTCACACACACACACAGAGAGGGGGGGAGATATTCAGATTCAGTTTTTATACAGTGAAACATTGCATCACAATGCCTGTGTGCACTAACTGAAAAGTCTCTTTTTGTTTGTAGAGGGAATTCTCCCATTGATGCCAGTGAAAGATTTTCATTCCAGCCAAAAGCATCTTACAATAAATAATGTTTCATGTTTTTAGATCAGGGAAGGAAAGGATTACATTCTTTTCCCACAGCTGCTGCAAACCCAATCATCACTGCACACCCGCACAATCATCCAGTTTTGCATTGAAAATGTAAAAACATGCTTAACAACACATCCGGTTTGGCCATCAGCCTCTCTCACTAATGAGAAAGAAGGGTGGGATCAAAAGACATACAATAATAAAGAAAAGAGAAAGCAAGTCATGTGGATAGGATGAAAAGCCCTTGACCAAAACTGCCTTCAGTAATCTGTACCATATCTAGTACAAGTCTAGTAGTAACAACTTAGATACAGCCGAGTCATCTAAACATCTGGTGAAAAGGAAATCTCACAGAAATTAGACTTCATGGTTGGATGCCTGGTCAAGCACACTTAGTGTGTTAGTTTCTATGTAATTAAAATACTCCACAGCCACTGTTTCCTTGTACTCTGCCTATATTCCTGCAGTCTAGCAGTAGTTACTTTAGTTCCTATAAATAAGTGTATAGGTAGGGTCATATTGTCGAAAGCAATTTAAAATCATCTCTGCTATTTTTTCTTTTTCTTCATTATAACAACTGCCAGACATATGTAAGAATTTTCTTTTCCTTAGTTTTTCTCATATATGTTGTTAAATATGTGGTTGCATGATTAAGGTTTGTTTGGCCTTGTGTGGGCAGTTTGCGTGACTCCAGCTGCTTGTTGTTTTTGTTGTTTTGTAGCATTTGCCCTCCTGTAATTTGGAAGCCTTTTGGAAGCATGGGTCTTTCTGAAAACAATATGCATGATCTCTGTACATCTTGTTGTATCACAGAAATTTGCTTCTGACATGGTAAAATAAGCAAAATCATGCATTTCCTGTTGCCCTTATGTTATTGATTGTGGTGATGTCCTGCTGTATGGCTGGCACTGGGATTTGACAGGCTAAAATTGACCCTTTGTCCTTCTGAAGTTGGCCCTCTTTATCATTATTGAGAATCACAGTATTTTCATTAGTACTTCATCTGTCTTCCATTTTTTATTTTCATTTTCATTTTCTGTTTCTTTCAATAGGTGGCTAGACAGCTCAGTTGTTTGGTACGTGCTTGCAGAGCCAGAGGTTGGAAGTTTGAACTTCTGGGGTATATTCCAAGAGAAGAACCAACATGTCTTGACTTGTGCAACCTTGTCAGTCCCATAGGCACACCCAGAAGCTGGCAACAGCAAACTGCTTCTGAGTACCCAACACATAGAGAAGCCCAGAAATACAGTCATCCTCCACCATTTCATGGATCATATGATACTGTGGCCCTGCTATATCATGGGACTGCAGCACATGAAGGAAAGGGCTCCAGGGGCAAGCTGTGGAGGCCTCCAGCACTTACCCCAGACCTGGCATTGCTCCGAACGAGCCTGCAACAGGCTTCCCAGGTCTGTTGGAGGCCCCAGAAGTGGCTTCCAGTGAAAGTGGAAGTGCCTTCTGGTTCACCCGGAACTACTTCTGGAGCCTCTGACAGGCTTGGGAAGCCAGTCAAAGCCCCATTTAAGGCAGCAGCAGGCCTAAGGTAAGTGTAGGAAGTCCCAGATAGGCCCCCAGTCCTGACCCAACCCAGCATCCATGTATCGCATGGATTATCCTTTATTACGGGTCGGGTCCCTAACCCCCGTGATAAGTGGGGGATTACTGTAGTCATCATACACAAGTCAGAATTGACTTGATGGGATGGAATTGTAATGGTTCCTTCCATTAGGAGTTCTAATAGTCCTTGTAGCTGTTTTTGTTGCTTGTTTGGTTAGTTGGTTGGTTTTGCTTGTTTTTTGTTTGTTTTTATGCATGTTTCAGGTCCTTGTGCTGAAAGTGGCACCAGGAAAAATGCTATTCTTTTCTTATTCACATAACCACAATTTGGGGCATGTATGTGTCATATTTCTTGCTTCTGGAGCACTTATGCTCAACCTTGGTCTTCAGATGTTCTCGAATTACAACTCCCCGAAATCCCGGCAAGCACGTCTAGTAGTGAAGGGTTCTGGAAATTTTAATCCAAAATATCTGAGGAATCAAGGTTGGAAACCGCTATTCTAAAGGTTAAGGCAATTCTTTTTTTAAAAAACTGGTTTATGAATGAGAGATGTTGTGCTTCTGTATTAGAGATGGGCACGACTTGAAAAAAAAATTTTTTGAGTTGTCGTTAGTCCCATTTCGGCTCGTTTCCGGTTTTCGTGAAAATTCGCAAAAATTAGTCGGTTCGTTTTTTCATTTTTTCGTTGTCGTTAGTACTGGTTTTGGGGGGGAGCGGGCTCCTGGAGGCACCTCTGTGGGGTGGGTGCCTCCTCTGGCCTGCTATAAAGGGAAAGTGGGCTCCTGGAGGCACCCGTGGGTGCCTCGTATCTTCACCCACTAGGAAGGGGAAGCAGGCTCCAAGAGACCCCTCTACATGGGGGTCTCCCCTCCTCACCTGCTGCTGCTGCAAAATTGTATGCAATAGCCATATGGATATTGCATACCAGTTGCAGGCTATGAGACCAGTGAGAGTGACAGCGTCATGCCTTCCCTGCACAAGGCTCTCGCACCACCATGTCTCACACAGAAGGGAATTGTACTTGCTGCGTGTAGTAGTGCAATGCAAGCAAGTAGATCTGGCTTAGGGTTAAGGTGGGTTAGTGCAAGGGCTGGGGTTAGGCTAGTGACAGGTAAGGTTACGGTGGACTAGTGGGTTGCACCTCTGGGTGCCTCTCTGACCCACTAAGAAGACAGTCTGTGACGTATGGGTAAGGAGTCAAGGGTTAGGGTTAGGGTTAGGGAGCTAGGGCAGATTTTAGGGGGCTTTTTGGCACATCCCAGAAGTCTCCATGGCCAAGTGGCCATGCGTTTGGTGGGATGGCTCCAAAAATTTGCATGGTCATCCACTCCCACCACATGGCTGGCCACTCGGCCAGCCCATCATTGCGCACTGTGCAGGTGTAAAAAAATAAATAAAATAAAATCAATGGAGGACAGAGGAGGAGAGGAGAGACATTTTGTTGCAAGAAAAAAACCCACTGCTACTGTGAAAAAGCGTGTTTCTGTTGTGCTTGTGTGTTTTTGGACCACGATTTCAAAAACAATATCGCCGCCCCATTTTGGATCCCCGCCCGCACCGCATGGCATGGCGATTGGCGACTCGAGTCCGGCTGCCCAGGACGGGGAGGCGGGACCCCCTCCAGAAACCACGCCTCCGGTAGGTGCCCTGTGCCCTTAGTCAAGCAGGCATTTTTCCGCCTGCTTTTTGCCCGGGAATGGGTGGGGGAGAGTTTAAAAGTTTTTTCCTGTGCCGTCCGTGCCGCTTGCTTGCGCTTTATTTGACTGGGCTTTTGCTGGCTGCCTGCGAAACCAGAGCAGCCCAGGACGGGGATGGGGGAGGCCGGGACCTCCAGAAACAACCCCTCTGGTAGGTGCTCTGAGGCACGGCAGGCATTTTTCCGCCTGCTTTTCGGCTGGGAACCGGGTTTTTTTAACTTTTAAAAACTTTTTTTTTTTGTGCAATGCAAGGAACGAGCACGACAAATCAGACCAAAATTGTTCATTCGTCGGTTATTTAGTCTGGCGGAGTAATTCCGTTACCTTTTAGAGTAAGGGAACCGAGTAATTTATTTATTGCCCATCTCTATTCTGTATCCATGATTCAAACCACCAGAAAATGGCCTGATAATGCTGCAAAATATTACGCTTGTTTTGCCAGCAGGAAAAAGATGCCAGGCTTGCTTGCTTGCTTGCTTGCTTGCTTGCTTGCTTGCTTGTTTATTTATTTATTTATTTATTTATTTATTTATTTATTTATGAGTAATTTTACCCCACCTTTCTCCTTGGAAAAGGACCCAAGGCAGCTTACAGTAAGGAGAGACTTTACAGTCCATTACATAGCAAAGGACAGCCTGATTGTTGACACCACCAATGGCATCATTCTAGACTGTCTTCATCTGCTCCTACCATTGACACTTCTCAAAAAAACAGCCCTGACAACTGCTTCGTGTTTGTGTAAGAAGTGGTGGACTGATGGGAAAAAATACTTAGCTTCTATGGCTTTTCCTTGCTTGGTGTCATTTTGTGAATTGTAGTTGATTTGCTCTGCCAGCAAAATGACACCACTGCATTTCTCATTAAGTCATTCCCAGGCTAAAGATGTTCATAAAAACCTTTAAGAACTTTTGAATTGCAGAGTTGGAAGGGATCTTATGGGTCTCTAAGTGTAGCCACTCAAGGAGACTTAGGGCCTTTTTACACGACCCCTAAGATCCGCTGGCCACTTAAATTCAGACCAGAGATCTTAGGGGTTCGTCGCTCTTCGGGCGTTCCCACCCCCTCCACACTTCCTGGTTGCTGGCTGGGTGAGGGGAGGGAGAAAAAGAGAAAGAAAAGCATGCCGCTCACCTCGTTCTGCCTCTCGTCAAAGTAAAAGTAGCTCTTAAAGGGGCGGGAGCCAAAAAACACCAAACAGAAGCAAGGAGAGCCCCGCACTCACTATCCTTACACCGGATCAAATAATTTTCAGCTCCAAAAAGCAGGTACCTGAAAGCTGTGCTGGGACACGCTAAAGTGGGCAGGGTCGCACTTAATTTCCTGTTAACTCCGGAGCTGGTGGGTAAACATTTTTAATCTCCGGAGCTGGGAGCCATTTGCCCCGGAGTTTAGGGGTCGTGTATAAACGCCCATAGTGGGAAACTGAAGTCTAAGCCTCTAGCTCCACAGCCAGAGACTTAAACCACTAGGCTGAATGATGTAACTGTGTGAAAGGGGGTTCTTTCCCCGTTAGTAAGGGCACTGTTTTTGACTTTGCATATGAACAGTTTTTTTGTCACTATCTGTTTCTTCCTGCTCTTGGCTTCTGGTAGTTTCTAGCTTGAAAGAAGATCTACCTTGTAAGTGCCTCAGAACTTGTACTTTCCAGAGGAAAATGTCTGCCAGACCATGAGGGGACCACCCAGCATCCTCAGAATACCATTAATTCCAATAAACTTTACATTATACAAGTGGCTTTGTTCTTCCTTAAGCATTTTTATTCTGTTTATAAACAGCCAAATTAAGACCACATTCTCATTTTGTTATGTAGCATCAAGTCTGAACATTTCAGATATGTCAAGAAAAGGTTGTTGGTTGGAAGTTTGAAATACATACTGATGGAATCTAAGAATTTTTTTTTTAAAAAAACCCTGTCTACCAGTGGATCTTGGTGTCTTTAAATCAGACATTCTCAATGGTTTATTCAGCCACAGCCATAAACACAACATGAAAGATATATAGGCTGAATCAGGACTCTATAAGTTGCATAACAAATCAAGGAAGGTGGTGCATGAAGAATTGTTTCCAGGTTGTGTCCCACTTCAAATATGGCAGAGACCCCTCCCCAGGTGGGCTGTATGACCCTCCTCACTAAGAACGGCAGCTCCAAACTATAAGTTGCAAAAGAAAAGAATGGGAAAGGAAAGAAGTGGTGAACAACAATGCGAGGAGGCTTTATGGAATTGAAGGTGATTGTAGCAGATATTTATTTTGTAAAGACCAGCAAATGTTGAAAGTGAAAATAAATATTGAAAATAACAACATGTACTCGTACCTTGCTTTTTAGAGCCTTCTGTTCATCTCTCCCCTTGCCACTGACATAGGACTTTTCTCTGAAGAAGTGGGAAGTCCCAGATAGATAACTTGGTTTGGACTACAGCTCCTATCAGTATAGGATGAGATCAGATTAAGAATGTTTGTAGTTACTGTTCAGGTTGCAAACTTTAGTGCTAGATGGAGCAAAGATCTGGCTCTCTAGAAGTCAATGGCATGTATTTGCATGACTTGACTGAATTAAACTTCAATTTGATTTATATGTACCTGGGGGTGATCTCCACAAAGTACCTGGATCTCATACTTGAGCATAGGTTTGGACTATTAGTCAGGTGGTCATCATATTCTGTAGTGCAACTGTCTTGCTTTGTGACACACTGATCTCTGTCCAATTGCTAGTCCCAACTGCAGCAGACCTACTGAATCAATGGGATTTATACAACCGTTGACCTACTATCCATTATATGAATGAATTTAACCCATTGTATTTTAACTGTCCTGGGCCCCAAATGTACAACACACTATGTTCTAGCTTTAGGACCCTTTTGAATGTATGGTCTTGCATCTTCTTGGCTGAAGTCCCATAACATGAAGTAACACCATGTAAGACTCAGTGATGATGTCATCAGTCTCTGTTGTACTTTTGGAAATTCCTACCCTTCCACCACCACCCCAAGGTTCCTAGATTCCATTATGATTCCTTTGGTCCTAGGAAGGCCTTTGGGGACAGTGGGATGGGTGAAATAAGATCTTACATGTCTGAAAATTACCTCCTGGAGCCATCGATGTCTTCCCTTTGATGAAAGGTAGCCTAAGGTAGATTAGGAACCTTGAGGCACAGGAAGATTGAATTTTTTTAATTACAAAAATGTAGCCATGTCTGATAATGTCATCAGGCTTGCCTGGCATACCTTTACTGGACTTTAGCCACTGTAACATTATCCAATGTTACAACTTCTTAACTAATTGAATAAAGAAATATAAGGACTCTTTGTTGCAGCTGCCCTTCTGGTTCTTAGCCTTCTCCTCTCTCAATGTATTGGACTCCAGCTCTCAGAAGCCTCAACCAGCACAGCCAACAGTCAGGGATTCCGGGAGTTGGTACTCAAAACATCTGAAGGGTCAAAATTGAGAATTTTAACTTTTTCAATTCATATGGCATGAAATAAATTGGAGTAAGCTAGAGTCAGTCTGAGCTAGATGTCTGGATCCCTGTTGTTAAGCATGGAGGCTCAGAAGAAGGCTTTGCACACAGAATCATCTCTGTACCATGGTACTATAGCAAGATGCAGCCATCCCAGAAATATGCAGCAAATAATACAGAAGGAAGGGGGGAGGAAAAGGAATGCCCTCTTGTGTTTATTGTGTCTCATAGTACCATTTGGGTAAACATACCTAAATAAGTTTGCAATGAAAATAAAGAATGCATTTAGCAAGTCCACCTTATCCAGGAAGAGTGAAATAGGGAGATTATCCTTCCATCAACACGCAAACATTCTCTGTCTCTCTCTCCCTCTTTCTCTCTTTCTCTCTCCCTCGCGCACACGCACTTGTAATGAGTGAGTACTTTATCAAGGCCTCACTCCATCCTTCATTAAATGACAGAAAATTGCTCTTTGCTGGATTTGTCAATGAAGCTTTTGCTCCCAGAAGCCTATTTGTTTCACACGCTAGCACAGAATATTGCAGGAATTTGCAGATTCCAAATGACAAATGTGTCTAACTTTCTCCTCTCCCAAACAATTTTCCCCCCACTCATCTAACTATAACATCCACATCTTGCCAATCGGGATTGCAATTGTGCTTATATATTATGGAGCTTAATGTCTTTTTTCCTTTTATGAGACAGGGATCTTTTTGAATTTGACAGTTCAAAGGAGTCTCAAAGGAGTCTCTTCCTTCTGAATGCACCACACTTCTTGGGCATTGCCACACCACTTTCCACCTCTGTATCAATGCTGGTACTGCTCCTCCTACCTATCTATGGCAGTAATTCAGGTTTGGATGAATGGCTCATCCAGCTAATCTCAAGAGATGCAGGAAATGCCAGAACAAAACTGGGTATCCTCCAAGGTGAATCATATTTGAGTTGGAACACTTCAGCATATGCATTAAGTTTTTGGATCTAGATGCAATGGAGGAAAAGACAACATTGATCATCTTGTTCTCAGAATTTACAGTAAGGGGTAGAGATGGACACTAAACAACCATATTTTGTTACCATTCTCCGTTATTCGTTCTGTTACGTAACAGTACAAATAATGACCATTGCGATGGGGCATGCTCGAACCGGACCGAACCAAGAAAATTTTCTTTGGTTCTGTTTGTTTCTGTTATTGCTGCTCACACCGCTCGCATGATGAATAATGGAGCAGCGGAGGGCGGTGAGAGGGGTCTAGGATCCTGCCTCTCTGTGCGAAGGTGGGAACCCAGCCCCCTGTCCAGCCATCTCCGATTGGTGAATGACAGCCCGCTGGGCTGTCATTCAACAAGCGGAGGGCAGCAAGAGGGGCCTGGGCCTAGTGGAGCCTCTTTGCCCCCTCCCTGCCAGAGCCGATGATGCAAGACTTTGCCAATCTCGCAAGAAGAGGCGGGATCCGAGCCCTTATGGACTGGACTCCAGGATCTCGGCCACGTGGCGAAGTGGCAACGGTGCAGCTGGCTCAGAAGCCAGAGCAGAGGGTGTCATTGGAACATGGGGAGTGCAGTGGCACCCCCCCCCACAGGTTTCCCGGGTCTAGGCCCGGCGGGTGCGGGGCGGCGGTCTGCTGGGGCGGCGGCTCCCGGGGTGGAGTGGTTCCCAGGGAGAAGGGCCCCAGTTAGGGTGGCACTGTGTGGGGCTCTGGGGGTGGTGGCCTGTTGGGGGTGGTGGCTGGAGCAGCGCCCGGCTCTGGGAGGACTCCCCGTGGCCACGGGATTAATCTCCTGCTGGCAGGCTTGCCACCGGCTCTGGCAGCGCCCAGCCCCAGGAGGGCTCCCTGCAGCTGCAGGACGGCTCTCCCAGAAGGCTTGTCCCAGCCCCGGGAGGGCTCCCCACGGCCGTGGGAATGCTCTCCCGGCCTGCATGCCGCCGGCTCTGGTGGCGCCCGGCACTGAGAAGGCTCCCTGCAGCCGCAGCTTGCCATACCCGAAAAATGAAGAAATGGAAACGAAGTGAGCCCTGGGGCTCCGAAAAATGGAAACATAATGAAGTGGACCCCATGCCATTTTGGCATTTTGTGCCCATCTCTAGTAAGGGGAAGGCAGAAGAAAAGAGCATATGGTGGCTGCAACTCTCTTGACATAGTTTAACTATAGCTCTCCAATCCACGTCTTCTTCTACAATAAAAACAACCAATTAGGAACAATACCAACCAACCAACCAACCAACCAAGTAATGTGATTCTGACTTCTGGTGACCCTTTCCAGTGTTTTCTAGCCACAGAAGATCCAAAAGTGGTTGAACATGCCTTCTTCTGGGGGCACCCTGGAACTGTGCAGCTTCCCCAAGACTACACAGGGTGTCCATTCTCCTAGGAAACACAGAGGGAAATGAAACTCCAGCCTCCTGGTTGCTCCAGCTCAGTAACCTATCCACGCACCCCCCCCCCATGCTTTTGTGGAGAAATATTGAAATAATGTCGAGGTGTTCAGCACTCTCTCATTCAATATTCCCAGGGCAGGTGGGTTAGAACTGGGATTGTGGAGTTTGTGAGACCTGGGAGTATGTAACGTTTGGTGGGTTAGAAGAGTCTCAAGGTCATTTTACAGTCCACTAAAGCCACACAACAGTAGTCAAAATCACAATAAGGTATTATATTATATTATATTATATTATATTATATCATA
The DNA here is from genome assembly GCA_029282475.1 of Phrynocephalus forsythii. Classification (NCBI taxonomy): domain Eukaryota; kingdom Metazoa; phylum Chordata; class Lepidosauria; order Squamata; family Agamidae; genus Phrynocephalus; species Phrynocephalus forsythii. The sequence goes on along the minus strand of JAPFRF010000003.1, from coordinate 48,793,107 downwards.
GTATATAATAGTATAATAATATAATATAATATATTATATTATATTATATTATATTATATTATATTTAAAAACTAACACATAATATTTTAAAAAAAAATTAAAAAGTCCCTTCCAAATTGAAGTGAGTATTTTTAATTCCATCACATTCCTAAATTGCTAAAATGTGTGCCTAACAATGAGAAGATAGGAAGAAAGATAACAGGAACAGCCACTGAGAAGGTCTCTTGTGTCCTCACAAAATGAGGCTTTAAAGCAGGCATGTCAAAACTTTAGCCCTCCCAGAATTCCAAGTCTGTATTGACAGTGACAAAGGGCTGTGGGAGTTGTGGTCAAAAACATCTGGAGGGCTGAAATTTGGACATGCCTGCTTTAAAGGCAGCCAGAATGAGACAAGGGCCTCTCAGAGAGATCTTAAAAGCCAGCATAGTTCATATGGGGAGATACAGTTCTTCAGGTGGCATTCAGATATTAATCCACTTCTTATTTTGCTGCACTCACCAGAGGTTGGACAAAATCACAGATTTTTAATCCCTGAATGTGCTACAGTAACCCCCCCGCCTATTGCGGGGGTTAGGGACCCACCCGACCTGCAATGTTTTAAAATCCGCAATATGCAGAAGCGGGTCGGGTGGGGCCTGGGGGTTGTTGCAGGGCGATGTGATTGCTCCCCGCCGCCCCCCACGTGGCTCCGATGCTTCTCGGTGGAGCGCGGGGGGCGGCGGGGGTGATGCAATCACCCCCTGCCACCCCCCATGCAGCTCCAATGTTTCTCGGAGGGGCCCGGGGTGGCGACGTGGGGTATGCAATTGACCCCCGCTGCCCCCCGCATGGCTCTGAGGCTTCTCAGAGGGGCCCGGGGGCGGCGCGGGGCGATGTGATTGCTCCCACTGCCCCACGTGGCTCCGAGGCTTCTTGGAGGGGCTGGGGGCAGCGCAGGGCAATGCAATTGCTCCCCGCCGCCCCACCACACAGCTCCAAGGCTTCTTGGAGGGGCCCAGGGGCAGCGCAGGGTGATGTGATCGCCCCCCGCCGCTGCCCCTGCATGGCTCCGAGGCTTCTCGGAGCGGCTGGGGGTGGTGTGGGGTGATGCGATCGCTCCCCTCCACCCCCCTGCATGGCCCCAAGGCTTCTCGGAGGGGGCTGGGAGCAGCGTGGGGTGATGTGATCGCTTCCCGCCCCCGCGCAACTCTGAGGCGCAGGTACTGCGATATAGTGGGACCGCAGTACCTGAACCGAAAAATGGCGGGGGGTGACTGTACTTTTCAACAACATTTGGTTGTATTCAATCCACTTATTCATCTTATTTAAAGAAAGAAAATATTGTTCTTTTCCAATGTTTTTTCATATTATTTTATCATGAATGATTAACTGTAAGAATCTGTACTTCTCATTTCCCATCACTGGACCAGAGTTACTGCTTTTTGCATTGTAGGGGTTTTATGATTTCTTGATCTTTATTCACCTGCCTAAGTGCTGCTTTGTCGATTATCTGCTCAGACCAAGGTATTCCTAGCACTCTGCAATAAATCCATATCTCAAAAGTTTTCTTTCTTTTTAAAATAGTAGTCTAAATATGTCATAATTTTATGCCACAAAGTAGAAAAGTACAAAGCAAAGCATTTGCCTTTAAATGTCATTCCATTCCGGCCAAGAGTAAAACAGTTGTCATTCCCAGGGATGGTAAAGATGGGGGAAACTTCTGTGGTTTTGTGATTATTCCTTCAAAATGTGCATATTGTAAAGGCATGCAATACATTTTACATACATGTAATCCCATAAAGAATTTAAAAATATGAATATGGATAAAATTATACAGTTGAAAAAATGCACAAACACACGTTAGTCAAAGGGGCAAGCATATACAAAAAACAAGTACATTTGGAGATGGAAATGAATGAGTAACACATACTGGGTAACACATACTGCAAATACAGATGAACTTCGTCAAGGACAAAAAAGACAGTGCTCTGTAAGATGGTAAGAACAAAGGACTGGATGGGGATGGGTGTGGGATTTGGAGAAATGCTGATACACACACACACACACACACACACACACACACACACACACACACACACACACACACACACACACACACACACACACAGAGAGAGAGAGAGAGAGAGAGAGAGAGAGAGAGAGACACAGAGAGAGAGAGAGAGAAATTAAAGTCTGAGTGTACGGATATGACTCTTCACTTATTTATTTCCTGAATTCCAAATTCCCTGCCAGGCAAGATACAAAATCTGTGTTTGTTTGGTCAATATATTTTTCATTTATACTTAGACTATTGGAAAAGAAACACACAGAAATGTGAAAATCTTGTTAACATGTCCCAAAAAATAAAAATTATGTAAAAATACTGTGCTTTTGTGGGGGTTGGGGGGGGAAATACAAGGTCCCTGTGCACAAAGTTGTTGCCCTGCCCCAAGATGTCATGATAATGCTGTTACTAACTAACTAACTAACTAACTAACTAACTAACTAACTAACTAACTAACTAACTAACTAACTAACTAACTAAGAAATCCTTATGAGTCTTTTTGTGCACATGCTGGAGTGAAAATTTCCCAGTTAAAAGTTGGCAATTCTTATTTTTAATGGATTCGGTGTCCTCTTATATCAAGACATCCTTTTTCACAGAGGATGAGTAAAGATGGGCAAATATGCATTACATTTCCTGAATGGCAGACCCACATGAATTTTGTGGTTCAGGTGTACCACCGACATTCAGTGCAAGCTAAAAGCACTACAAGGGGAGCAAAGGATGTCTTTCATTGCCACTTGCTCTGTTTCTCATTAAATCTTATTGAATTAGTCATCTTTTCTTAATTACTTTTGTATGCACAAGAGGGGAAAGGATGTTTTTATGACTTAGAAACTTTGCAGTATGACACACAAAGAGGTCTCCTATGTCTTTCAGGAAATGGGAGATGAACTAAGAACAGTAACTCTGTTGCTTTGTTAAGAGTAACACTCTGATGTGGGGATAATAATCAATGCAAATTATTGAGTTTCAGGGCTGCTATTTTGAAGGTGTAATGTGTTTCTTTGTGGTTAGTTTGTGCTGTCATTATTTATTCATGCCACAAAGATGAACCACATTCAACATATTATTTTGTGGAAGGAATTTCTGCTATAAACGAAAATTCACCGTCACACCTTTAGAGTATGCTTGGCACAGCACTATATCCAAATTCCGAGAGTTCAATGGAAGCAGAGTGTGAATCTTTCCTGCATTAGCATGCCCTATGAATTCCTGTCTAAACAAATGGAGAAGAGTGTTAGGACAGAGCCTGCAGCATGGCGTGTCCTTTAATTGCCATTTACATAGCACAGGAATCATTAATTTCTAATTCACCTATTATTCACTCTTCTTAGCCAGCTACGTCAATGTCGGGTTTGGGGGCAGTGGAATAAATGCTGCTCCCATACTGCTTTAGAAACCCGCTTTTATCTTGTTTCCCTTAATGCTTTCTTGACCTTAGCCAAATACTACTTAGGGCTCTTGTTTCAATATGATTTATGTTGCTACATTAGCCCTTCATTGACCTAGAAATGCCCTAATATTAAAACCGTTTGACACACAGAAAATCAAAAGCCCTTTTATTGGAAGTGCTATTGTCCGCATCATAAGTTTCCCCAATGTGATGCCACCGTTACACCATCAATTTCCTGCTACTATTGAACATTGTATTGAAAAACTAATGGACAGAATCCTTTGTCATTTCTGTCCCAGTGACCAGCAAATCGCTCAGAGGAAGTCTCTCCTTTGAGATAACTCTGGGCATTTTGAAATGACATGTCCAAGATACTGCCTTCACATTTTATGAATGGGACGTGTCAGGACAGAACTGGGGAAGAGCTGCATACCTCTTGGTGCCTTGGGTGCTATTGAAGAGAGATGGGATATAAATAAGAGAATGAATAAGTAAAACTTTGTGGAACACTCTTGTCATTTACTAATTCTGTTACAGGCTTAGGTGGAATTATTGAGAGAAGACCTCTTGGGTTAGACCAATTTCCAATCGAAATGAAGCTCTTTTGCAAAATAACTTGCCATAGTGTGATGGTGCCTTTGCCGCCTGGCCGGATGAGGCATGCACTGTTTGTGTGGGCTGCGGCAGGGAGGCACACCTATATAAGACTTGGGCGGCTTTCCCCGCCTCAGCCTGTGACACATCTCAATCCCCAGCCTGCCCACCCTATGGTTATTGGATGGTTATGCTTTGCTGGTCGCTTCAGGGCCAGATGGGAATTTTTGACTGTCACTCAAATTGGCCTAGAGTGACAGTGTTGTTTCTGCCCATCCCACCATCCTTAAGGCCTTACAGGGCATTAATAATCCCTAATCGGTCACAATAGGTCGGTAGTGCAAGCCTTAATTCAAGTTAGGTAGGTCCCTCCCGGCTATTGCACCTCCAAGGTGCCTGGCAGCCCTAAATAAATCAGATAGGACAAGACGTAGATACAGGATCACCTAAAAGAAAACCCTGTTACAATAACGAGAGCTGCCAACACACCTTTAAAATGTCAGAGCTAATGATGCCCAAGCATAGGGTGGGCATCCCACCCTCAGCATCATAATATTTGCTGTAGGAATCTCTGACAAGGAGGAGGGACCTAGAATTTATATCATCCCAAATTAACACTTGCACTATGGCACAGGCCCTCTCTTAGCTACTGTTAATTTAATAAAGTTAGTTATCTACTGTTACAAATTAATTGTGGCCCTTGTTTAAACCCAAAGAACGCTGTGTCGCCTTGTTATTTTGGCCTGGGTGGGCAATGTCCCACTAGGCTGTGATGTCATTTGCTGAATCAGTTGCCCATAATAGTTCAGGAATTATCTAGGGATAATATAGTGAGGGGCGACTTTGGAATAACTACTGAATTAACAGCTCGCTGCCTGGAGAGTATGTGCCCACTGTTGTAGGTCATACACGCTGGGATGGTTGAGAGCAGATCCTGTCCCTACTACAGCCCTTCAAATATTTGAAATGAGCTATATCATCCCTCAATCTTCTTTTATCTAGGCTAAACGTCCCCAGTTCTTTCAGTCTTTCCTCATAGGGCTTGGTGTCCAGACCCCTGATCATTCTTGTTGTCCTCCTCTGAACTTGTACCAATTTGTCAGCATCTTTCTTGAAGTGTGGTGTCCAGAACTGACCAAATCTCCTTCATCCCACTCGTAACAGAAGGCCCTTCTCTAAATCATAGGCTTGTTTGCTGAATATTAGAGAACACGTTCTCAATAGCTGCTCCAAGGCATTAAATTAGCTGTCTCATAAAGCTAGATTGTCCCCCTCCATCTTTTCCTTCCATAGGCAGGAGAAGACCTTCCATTTTTAAGCAGTAGGTCTCAGGAATGCTTTATTTATTGAAATTAGGACGTTCTAAAATGTTTTGTTGAGTACATTGGTATGTAGCATTCGTTCCAGCTTCATGCATGTGTGTGTGTGTGTGTGTGTGCATGTGTGTGCATGTGTTTCAGCCTATATGTGTGTGCGTGTGTTTCAGCCTGTGTGTGTGTGTGTGTGTGTGTGTGTGTGTGTGTGTGTGTGTGTGTGTGTGTGTGTGTGTGTGTGTGTGTGTGTGTGTGTGATGAAAATAAATAAAATGGTACAAAATTAATTACTATATCAGTTAGGAATAAATGTGCATATTTTTTTGCAGAGTTTGATAATGGAAGTCCCTTTCCACCTCCACCCCACTGCCATTTTGCCACAAGAAAAGAAATCCACATGGTACACATGTAGAACAGTTTATAGAATGGGAATGGAGGATGAGGATGGAAACAGACTTGACAGGCCTGACCATCCACCTTTTTTCCTTGTCTCCCTCTCTTACCCAAATTAACATGGAGAATTAGTTTCCACTGAACCTATGCCTCACTTAGTATAAATCTGCTATCACTGCATACATATAGGAAGAAGAGGACCCATTAGAACCTTCTTGCATAAAGTTTAAATTTGAGCCATGTCACTTCAAAGAACTGCAAGTGTAATTCTTACTCTGTGGAAGACAGCAGGCTAATTAGTAATCCTAGAGACTATCACCCATGACCTCTAGGGTCACAAAACAATGTACCTCTCCTTGTTTATTAGCTTAGCACAAAGGACAATTATGACTGCTTCCCCACACACATACACTTCCCCCCTGTTTTTTTTTTCTGTGTGCTTATTTGGTGCCATCTAAAATTAATATTTAGAGAAAGGTAATCAGAAATGCTGCTTAATATTGCTATCAAACACCTTTCCTGAAGTGAGCTATTCAGTTGTTGCACCTCGCCATGTGGAGTTACCTGTGATGCCCCACTACCACCACCATTTACTGTAGTGGTATTTACTGAAAGACATTACATGGACATTGGAGTGTCCCAAGTTAGGGACTATTAATTTGAAGAGGGCTCCATTTCTTTTGCCAATAGGCCTATCCTGGCTGTTATTAATACTGTACTAAAATGCCCAGTCTGTTTTATAAAAGCTAAGTATTTCACTAAGCTCTTGCAATATTGAAAGAATCTATATTCTGAGAATTTGAAAACATGTCAGCCCACCTAAATTACATATTGATCAGGTTTAATTGCATGCCACCCATCAGTATTAGGTTTGAAAATTCATAAAAGAGAAATAATGTACTCTTTGTGGATGATTACTTCTGGGGCATTTAAATGAATTCCATCACTTAACCCTGAGCTGAGACAGATTATTGAGCATAGCAATCTACCCAGTCAAAGTCTACTGCAGTAGAACAGCTGTTTTCGAACTCTCGGAGAACAGCCCCAGTGCACGCCATATAAATTCATATAGATTTTCTTTTAAGGAAAATAGCAAAGTCAAACATTAAAAGTGAACATGCATTTTTCAGTTGGTTTGTGACTGTCCCTCCACATTCTTTTGCTGCATAAGCATTCATTTTCCAGCCCCCTTGGGTTCCATGCATCCTTCTATGTCCAAAGTACATTCAGATCAAGATCTAGCAAGGTAACTAATAATGGTGGGGGAAAATCCCATTCACACACTTTCCTTTCTAAAGGTTAATTTGTTTGCCAGTGTACAAGCTATAGTCATGAGCATGTCAATAATCTAATTTGGGTATATTTGGGGTGCCTGTGTGGCCCCCATGTGGAACAGTATATTTGTTCATGGCTATGTATACCCAATAGAGATGGGCACAAAATAAATATGTATACCCAATAGAGATGAGCATAAAATGAACCACCCAGAGTGACCTTGCTGCCAGATGGGCGGTATAAAAATCCAATAAATAAGTAAGTGAGTAAGTAAGTAAGTACATACATACATACATACATACATACATACATACATACATACATACATACATACATACATACATACATACATACATAATGTTTCATTTCATTTTGTTTCTTTAGTAGTTTCATTTTGTTTTGTTACTAACAATTTTTAAAAGTAGTTTTAGAATAAAATGAACCAAATAATTAATGGCTCCCTGGGTCCTAGAGGCACCAAAGTTGCAAGGTAGCTTTTTTCAACTCTTCCCTGTAAGCCTCCCCCCAAATTTGGGGTGGTTTGGAGTTCAGGGGGTGGAGTTAATAACCAGAGTTTAAAAAAATCATATTGTTTAATAACTCAAATATGGAGGGCTTACAGGGAAGAGTCCAAAAAAGCTACCCTGTGATTTTCATGCTGCTACATGCCTGCAATTATTATTTTTGAGTACATAACATATGTGCTGAAAAATAATGATCACATGCATGTAGCATCATGAAAATTGCAGGGGAGTTTCCGAAAGCTTTCGTCTGTAATCCCCCAAATCTGGAGAGGTTTGGAGTTCAGGGGACTAAGTTATTCAACAGCAAAGAGGGTTCCTCTAGCTAGCTAATAGCAAAAGTGTGTGTAGCATGTGCCGGCAATATAGGGGTTAAGCAAAGGGAGGTCATAAATGACCTATTGCTGGTGTGGCATGTGCACAGCACTTCAAATTACTGATTTGGGGACCCTCTTTGCAATTGAATAACTTGCCCCCTGAACTCCAATTCTGCAAATTTGGGGGGGGGGCTTACAGGGAAGAGCTTCAAGAAGCTCCCTTGTTTAGTTTCCTGAACCAAAAAAAGGTGGTACAGTTCAGTTCATGACAAAATGGTTTCTATAATTTCATTCTCGGTGGCGGCGCCAACTCTCTGGAACAAGCTTCCGAGCGAGTTACGGCAGGCTCCGTCACTGGCGTCGTTCAGGAAAAATCTAAAGACGCTACTTTTTCAGGACGCCTTTGGCACTAATTAGTTTTGGGGGGGTTGATTGTTTTTACTTTGTGCTCTGTATTGGTGATGTTTTAGCCTTTTAATTGTTTATCTCGTCTGTTGTAAACCGCCCTGAGTCCCCTATGAGGGAATAGGCGCGGTATATAAATGTGAAAATAAATAAATAAATAAATAAATAAATAAATAAATAAATAAATAAACAATTTGTTTCATAAGAAACAATGAAATGACTTTTCATTTTTCATTTTGTGCCCATCTCCAATACCCAATTCTATCTCTCCTTCATGTCTAAATCCAAAGCTGTTTCAGATTTAGATCACTGTGTGGTGTCAATAACAGTTTGGAGCAAATGAATCTTAAGAGAGAAATGTGCTCAAGGTCAGAAGAAAGGCAGAGCATGGAACAGGGATGCAACTTGTGTTAGGTGGAGTTAACTCTTTCTGGGGAAGGTGGAGGCACATAGTTTGGATGTTGGTCCTGGACTGTTGTCTGAGCCTGGGCACCCAAGTTCCAGTGGTGTTCAGGAGTGCCTTTGCACAATTCAAGCTAGTTTGTCAACTGTGCCCAATTGTGGACAGATCTGACACTGTGACATTATGCCTTAGTTACATCCCTGCTGAATTACCATGATGTGTTCTCCATGGGGTTGCCTTTGAAAATGTTCAGAAACTTCAGCAGGACAAAAACACTGCAGTTTTGTGTTTGGAGCTGGTTACAGGAGAAAGGCTGTGTAAAAAGATCTTGAATAAGGAAATAGTGTGTGTGTGTGTGTGTGTGTGTGTGTGTGTGTGTGTGTGTGTGTGTGTGTGTGTGTGTGTGTGTGTGTGTGTGTGTGTGTGTGTGTGTGTGTGTGTGTGTGTGTTTGCAAGATTCTGATTTCTGAAGACAATTTCCTTCTGAAGGTGACTTGGTTAGCAGAAAAGGGAATTTATCATTCATCTGAAAGGTGTGATTTTCATGTAGAAATTACATTTCTGCCATTACGCAAGGGTAGATAAATTGTGCTTATGTATGTTTTTCTTCACCAATTATCAATACAGAGTTTAAAAAACACCAGGTAAAATCATTGGATTTAGTTGGGCAATAGTTTAAAAGCTACATTTTATTTAGACATGCTGAGGTCATAAATATCACTGAGCATAATTAACTGTCTTTTATCTTGGTCTCCTTCTCGGTGATGATTTTTAGGACCTTTAGTCTTGTCTCAACATTAATGCATAGTTCAGGTTCTAAATTTTCTAACATAATGTCAAAACAAGTTGATTTAAACCAATTGCCATGTTCCACCGCAATGTGTCATATTAACTCAACTTGATCTTCATATTTCATCCTCAAGAATGTAATGCCAGGAAAGCAGGAGTCTGTAAAGCACATTCACCATAGTGGCATAACCTGAATGGTTATTAAAACCATGATGCTGTGGTTACATTCTGTATGTTTGTTTACATCTTTTAGATTCATGTGGGTCGAGGCTGGGACACGATTTTTTTACCATCGGTTGTTGCTGAGCTCCTATCATACCTCAACATTAGAAGTTGGAACTGTCTGAGTGGCTGCCCAGAGTGGGTGTGTAGCCAGATGGAGTGGCAAATAAATAAATAAATAAATAAATGTTAACACAATGACTTCCATAATGTCCTGCAATTAACAGTTCCATTCAGATCTTGGGAACTGACAACATGTCATGTTAACTTGTTCTCTCTTCCTATTTATTTTATTTATTTATTTATTTATTTATTTATATATTTATATCCCGCACCATCTTCCCAACGGGAACTCTGGGCGGCTAACAGGAATAAAAAAAAAACACATAAGACAAACAGTTGTCTTTTCCAGGAAATTCTGCTTCGGTCCTATGAACTAACAGCAGGTTTGAAAAAACCTGTCTCATGTTAGGTCTTCCTCTGTTCGTACTGCCCCCCCATTCCCCAGTAATGTTGCCTTTTCTGGTCAGCTCTGTACTTTTTTTTTCATTATATGTGCATGGCAAAGATTCTATTCGGAATTTGGCCCCAGGGCCTAGATATATTCATTGCCCGTGCACTACTGTGAATGAAGAATGAGATAATACTGAAAATAAAATGGTATAAATATTTGTCTGTAAGTATTTCAATTTTAAAACTCATTGTGTAATACTTTTAAATGGTCTTGCAGCTAGACTGGCAGTATAGAAATCTAATGACTGACTGACTGACTGACTGACTGCATAATTTTACACTCAGAAGAGAGGAATTTTCAATAGCACTTCATGTTAGAAGAACCTGTTAAAATGTGGCACGATTATTAATCATTTATTTTACGTACTATTTAATACTATGACATGCAAAATGTACACAGGTAGATCCTACTTTGACACCTTTGTAGATTTTTGAATTCCTACATTGTGTCTTGAATCATGTTGCGTTAAACAGGGAAGCTGAGGATAAGAGTTGAAATATGGTAGATTAGAAAAGCTATACATGTTTCCCTCTTGGTGGTTTTTCTCCTTTTTACCATGCCCCTGGAGTTCCTGTTCACTTTGGAGTTACAGTACCAATCCACTTTTCTTCTGCCTGTGGACAAATCAATAGAAAATCACTCATTACTCACTGAGTACATAGGAAACAAATCTTCAGAAGTCCAGTTCAAAGAAGGTGCTGATGACCTCCCCAATTGAAGTGCATTAAGTATAAATCATCACTGCCCTTTGTCTCTCAAAGAGTTGGAAATGACCCCTCGAGGACACTAGTGGGAAAAGTTCACAGAACTTTCACTGTCTTCGAGTTTGTTGCTGTTTGTTAGTGTTCTGTTTCTTACATATTTTCTCCAGGATGTGCTTGATTTTCATGCTCATCCACATGTGCAGTGCATCCTTGTTCCTTGGTACTGGCACAGGATGATGAATAAGGGCATGAGGAAAAATTAACTCCATGAAAATGTGTTGCATCTAGAGCAAGGCTTGTAGTGTTGGGTTTGTGACTCATTTCCGTGAACCTATGCCTATGGGAAAAAGTCACGTGGGTGGTTCCCGGCCCCGGTGGCGGTCAACGTGACGGCGCCAGAAGTGCCCTCCGATGAGCCGCTGCCGCCGCCGCCTCCTGCGGTTCTTTCCTCCTCCTCCTCCTGCTGAAGCCACTGCTGATCAGCTGGATCATGGGCTTCAGAGGACAAAAAAGTTTAAACAACCCACCCTTTCCCCCATCCGATTGGGCATGATCGGGCCTCCCCTCCTCCTTCCCTCCCATCCTTTGCTTTCACACACCCCCTTTGCCTCCCCGCCAGACCCCCTTTCGCATTCCTTTATCTCCCCCTTCCCCACCCCCACCCCCAGCTTCGGACCACAGAAAATTATCAAAAATTTCCTGGTCTGTGGGGTAAAAATGATCTAGAGCAAAAAAATATGTTTTTTCAAGCCTATCCCTATGGGAAAAAGTCGGTGGTCCCCCCCCCCTGAACGTGACGGAATCTGCAGGCTTTTTCCCCCCTGCTGAAACCACTGCTGTCAGCTGGATCATGGGTCAGAGGATGAAATAAAAAATAAAATAGTGGATAAAATAAAAAAACACTGACCCAGCCTGCAGGCCAGCTGGTCAGCAGAAGTGTGGGGGGGGGGATGCACCAACCCAGCAAGCAGGCCTGCTGGTTGGCACAAGTGAAAAAAAAATAAGAAATAAAAAAAAATGTGCCAACCCGGCCCATGGGCCAGCTGGTCGGTGTTACTGAAATAAATAAATAAATAAATAAATAAATAAATAAATAAATAAATAAATAAATAAATGCACCAACCGGGTGCATGAGAAATGAAACAAACAAAAACAAAATGATTTTTTTTAAAAAAACCATTTCATTTTAAACGAAACAAAACAATTAAAAAATGAAAAATGAAATGAAACACCATTTTGGCATTTTGTGACCATCTCTACTGGAGTGTAATCCTTCTAATACCTTCATAAACGTTGGTAAATTTTCACATTCTCTTTCATTCTTATGAGTTTATGGCAGTGTCTGTGGTAATCTGGTTATCAGTAACCATGAAGATCTGAAGCCTGACAATTTTTTATATATGTCATTAGATCAATGATCCTTGGTCACATATATTCAGTGTGGAGCTGAAAATAATATTGAAAGTACTGTATGTTTGACTGTTTAGTGACATTGCGGTAGCCTTCCCTAACCCATCACCATCCTGATTTATAGATTACAGCTCTAAAAATCTGTAGAAAATTTCCCCTGTGAGAATGTCAACCATTCTCATTCAATTGTCTAGGAAAGAAATAGCTTTCAAAAAATAATTTTGAAGGAGAAGGAATTTCAGAGAAATTCTCATAAGTGAGGCAGAGGATTCTTGTGCTTCTCTTATCAATGTGTTGGCCAAGAAGTGAGTGTTTGCATCTTGCCCTTTACTCTACAATAAGATCTGCCAAAATCTGTATCCTCACTGACTACCTACTCTTCATACCCATAAAAGTAATTCCTTTCATGGGATCATTTTTTTAGATCAGGAAGAGTTAACAGCAAGGGAAGCTGCAGAGGGATGAAGCCCAATAATAATGATTGAATAGAGCTGGATTATCAAATTGATAGAAGGGGCCTGGAGTGCTGTCTTACAAAAATTTATGGGAAACATTTGTGCATTTCTTCATATTTTAGATTTTAAAACTCCGATTTAAATGGTATTTAAAGTGAGATTTTGATGTGATATGGTGGTACATTACCTGTAAGCATCATTATTTGTTTAATTTTATTTATTTTAGAGTATTTTTACCCCTCCTTTCTCCTTGGAGAAGGACCCAAGGCAGCTTATAGTAATGAGGGATAATATACAGTCCAATACAATTAAGACATGGTCAAGTATTGAGAACAGGGAATTGAAGAGCATCTTACAGCAAGACAGCATCACATTAAAGCTACAAGAGAATGTGAGTAGTTAAAAGGAAAGTAAGATTCCAGGCTAACATTGAAACACGGGGCGTTTATACACGACCCCTAAGCTGCGCTGCAAATGGCTCCCAGCTCCAGAGCTTAGAAATGTTTTCCCACCAGCTCCAGAGTTTGGAGACAATTAAGTGTGACCCCGCCCACTTTAGCGCGACCCAGCGCATTTTTCATGTACCTGCTCTCTGCAGGTGAAAAAAATTTGATGCGGATAAAGTGCCGGGATCTCCTGGCTTGTATGTTGTTGTTTTTGCCTCCCACCCCTTTAAGAGCTCCTTGAGCTGGAACCAGGAAGTAATGGGGCTCGTGGCAAGTTGGACCGGCACTGGCAGGTTAGTAAAGGCTTATTTTGTCCTTTTTTTCCCTCCCCCCCTCACGCCGACAGGAGCAGGAAGTGCTGAGGGGTGGGGACGGAGGAACAGAAACGAACCCCCAAGATCTCTGGTCCGAATTTAAGGGACCAGCGGATCTTAGGGGTCGTGTGAAAAGGCCCATAGTGTCAATGTAAGCACACAAGGTTATAAGTGGTTATAAACACAAAGTCTATGTGATCCTATCAATTCATATAAAAGACAAATAATAGGTAGTCCATCATTCAGGGAAAGATTGCCTGAAGTGAAGGGTCTTTAATTGTTCTTTGAAAGACAGCAGAGATGGGGCCCTCCCTTTAGTGGGAGGGAGTTCCAGAGTCTGGGTGCCACAGGCAAGAAGGCCCTATCATGTCTGCCCATGTGACATATCTGTGAGGGTGGCGGGATGGAAAGAAAGGCCGCTCCTGATGACCTTAACACCCTCTAAAAACTTTTTTTTTTTTTTGCCTCTGATTGAGTATCAATGCTTCTTTGTGGACAAGTAAAAATAAAAGTTTTGTATTTCTTTTGGAAATAAGTAAGGAATTAATTTTATTGTGGTTTTAACAAATTCCAGTTTAATTACATATTGAGCTAGACTGTCTTTAAAATAAAGCTTTTCCTAATTGTACTGAAGTAAATTTTTGAGGATTATTATAAATTGAAACTTCTTTTTTCTTCTTCTTCTTCTTCTTCTTCTTCTTCTTCTTCTTCTTCTTCTTCTTCTTCTTCTTCTTCATCATCATCATCATCATCATCATCATCATCATCATCATCATCATCATCATTATTATTACTATTATTATTATTATTTAGTATAATAACTTTTTTTCTTAAATAGAGAATGAAAATTCTGTGTTGGTCTGGAATTTCTTAGGAGCATTGTCAGTGAAGAGTTTCCAGAGACCTCCTCAATGCAAGTAGTCTGTTAGGAGATTTCCTGCCTATTTAAGTCAAGAAGACTTTTTTCCCCAATTGATGTTTCCATAATCAATTGTGGAAGGGGGTTGTATTTTTTAGAGTATCACTTTACGAAGCAATAACAGGAAGAGCAAGCACCAAATTATTGTTGACTCATGAAAAAATGTTCCTGTAACAAGGCAGCTGTTAGGGCAGTTTTGCACAACAGCAGAACTGCATAATTGTGAAATTTGCACAAAGGCAAATTGAATATGTGTGGGAACTGTACTCGATATCAGGAGAAAATATCAAGAGAAAATTCAATTTGGTGGTTTCTTGTTCTCATGCATGGAAACAGGAAAACCAGGGTATAAGTAGGATAGGGCAATAAAAAAATTAACTCCCAGTTCTACTAACTCCTCCACATTTTAAGCATAAACTTTCTACTTCCTTTGGATGCACAACAACTGCCTGCTCTTTTCTCTACCTAATTAAGTGCTCATGCACACTTTAGTGGAGAGGTAGCAGAGGTGGTGGAGGAGACTATGCCATTTGTGTTGGGTGCCAAATTTGCTAGTTGTAGTTTTTATGACAAGTTAGGATTTCTATCCCTAATGTGTATATTTGTACTTATTTATTTATTACTGTGTTTTAAACCATATTATTAAATTACCACACAGCAGACTATGCTGGATTTTGTATTACCAATCAGTATTCAAACACTTCCCAAGCGTTTAGGACTATGTGATGTACTGGCGAATTATGTGAGCAGATCCCAGTAAGGTGGCCTTCTGCAGATGACTAATGGTGACTTTGCCAACTCCAGTTTCTTCTAAATACTTGTTTAGCCAGTTATCACTGGGACCACCTGTACCGGTTTATGCCAGAGTCTCTTAAGTTCAATTTTCAGATCATGATATCAGGTAATTTTTTTCAAATTGTTTCTCGGTAACTTTACTATAACCTGATATAGCCACATCAATGATCCACACTTTTTTTCTTCTCCACAATCACAATATCTGTGGTGTTATGCTCCAAAACCCTGTCTGTCTGTATTCGGAAGTCCCAATGTAATTTTGCTGCTCATCTTCAATTACTTTTTCAGGCTTATGATCCCACCAGTTCTTTGCTATGGGCAGGTGATTGTGACCATGCCACTGAACAAAAAAATTCTATTCATGTGAGGAAAATGAGTGCATTACAAAGGAAACACCAAATAAAATATTGTAGGTGTGATAAACTTGGACCAGAACTTATGAATTGCAACAACACTAGCAAAATCAATTGCTTCCAAAGTGGTGAGCCTAAACCTTGCTGAGAAGTGCACAATCAAGGCTCCAGCTTACTATTTTTCCTTTCTTGTCCCTCCTTTTTCTGATCCATGGTGCTTCTGTTTTTCTCAGAATCCTCTTCATTGGTCAAAGACTGAAAGTTGACTAGCAAGCTCTACTTGCCATGTAAAAAGAAGCTTAAATGGGGTCATCATATTTGTGTGTTGTTTTGTGACTGAAGTTATATAAGCTACCCTGAAATCCTTTACAGTAGTTGAGCAAAAAGGTTTAAAGAAAAAATTATAAAAAGTAAAACCAGTACCGACCCAGCCCCAGGGGCTGTGCGGTTGGTGCTTTTGGAAAAAAATAGGGCCAGGACCATCTGCCGCCACTGCCGCTGCCCCCGCTGCCCAATAAGGATGATGTGTTGTTGATTGAAGATTATGTGGATGATGTGGATGATGAGGATGATGAGGATGATGAGGATGATGAGGACGAGGATGAGGATGCTGCCAGTACAGTTTATTCAGTTGTTGTCAATGTCTGTATTTTTTCAATTTTTATTTTTTGAATGTTTTTTAAAAAAATTGTTACAAATGAAACAAACCAAACCAAACCCTAAAATAAACTGAACCAAAATGAATCATGCCCATTTCTATACAGGTGTACATATATCTTATTGTAGAGTTCACAGGAATGAGTGTAAATAATAGGAATTATGACAATGTTTTCTAAGATTCCAAGTTCTGATTTTATATATGCAAATAAACCCCATCGAGATGAGCAAAATTTAATTCTTAATGGTCTTTATATGGGAATCAGTTATCCTCTGAATTAAATGGAACTTTCTGATTAGACAGGTATAGGATAATATTATCTCTGAATATTTTTAGAAGTTGGAGAGAAGGATATGCCCTCTGCAGCCGGTCTCTGTTTATCCAAAGTAGCTGGATGGAAGCACCTAATATCCAGAATTATCTCTCTACACATTTGGTATTTTCTGTTCATTCTGTAACATGGAGACCAGGAACCTCAATTATTACTTGAACTTCCCCACAAGCAAGATAATAATTGGAAGCTGACAAAATTCATGCTCAGGTTGGAGGCTATCGATTTCTGTTTGCCTGGCATTTTAATATCCAGACTGCAATTGTCATGTATACTAAAACATAAAATTTATTATTTCATATAGGCTTTACTCAGTCAGCATCCATGAGAAGGAGATATTGGCAGCTTTTTCATTATTAAGCATAGAAAAGAGAAGGGATTTGATTACTTTGCTGTTGTTGTTTCAGGGTCTGCTATTATTTGCATGTATGCCAATAAATACTAGCTCATTAGATATAGCAAGAACCACTTAAAATCTGTGTTTTCTTTGGATGCTCTTCACAAAATTACTTTCCAATTACTTGACAGCATTTAATGCCCCCTTTGCTTTCTAAAGAACTTTATGGGAGTAATTCACAAACAGCTCTGAATGTGCTAATGTAACATTCATTTGCTTCCAACTCCATGCAACACATCACAAGCAACCACAATACTCTGTCAATGTTACTATTGATCAGTATTTCTGGAAGACTGACACTGGTAGAGTGCAATAGTCAAGGATTCATGAAAATGTCACACAGTTCATTGTTGACAAGAACTTTCTAGCATTTCTACCCATCAGTCCACCCTTACATTAGTCAGAAGGAACTTAAGGTTTGCATCCTGTTGCATAAACACAAGACAGAAAGGAAATAATGCAAGTTATTCCTCTCCTCAGTCATGGTCCCTGTTGCATGCTTGTGGAGACTACCAGAGGAATGCTGATGCAATTTTCCTTCTGCTCCATATTTTTGCAGCAGGACAACAATAATGTAATTATGGTCCATCAAGTCAATCCCACTTTATGGCAACACTTTCTATGGTTTTCTAAGTCAAGGAGTGGTTTCCCAATCTTGGGTCCCCAGATGTTTTGGCCAGTTGTGCTGGCCAGAAGTTTTGGGAGATGTAGTTTAAGTACATCTAGGTACTCAAGTTTGGAAAGTGCTGAAGTTGAAAGTATTCAGAAGGGAACTCCTAGTTCCCTGAGCAACTTGTTCTCTGAAGATGCCGGCCACAGAGTCTGGTGATACATCAGGAAGAAAAACTTCAAGAACATGGCCAAACAGCCTGAAAATCTCACAACAACTATTCAGAAGTAATTTACTATTCCCTTCTGGGAACATCCTGGGACTGCACAACTTGTCCAAGGCCACACTTGCTGTTTCTACTTGCAGGGCATTGTGGGGAGTCAAACTCCCAATCTCTAGGTGTGTAGCCATATAACTAACTCATTGAGCTCTTTATCCTGAGTGCAGTTGTGTACTACCCAAAAGTATTTGAACAAATTTTGAGAGAAAGAGAAACTTATAGATTTCATGCTCAGAAATTTAAAAGTCTTTTGGACTCCTGGTGTATTCAGTCATGCAGCTGGTGACCTAGGGTACCTTTTTCGATGTTCTGAAGATTCTCATCTTTAATATTTGCATAGGAGGCAGTACAATCTCTCTGGAAAGAATGGCTAAATGTTTTGACTTTGCCTGGTGTCGATGGATGAGGATTTTGTTCAGTTAATGTTAATTAGGTTATATCAAAATTCACAGATGTTTTCATATAAAGGGGTGGGGGGAAAGGACCTTGTGATTTTTGAAAAATATTTCACAGGAGAAAGTAATACCCTCCTGTAGGGATGGGTGAACGTTTCCTAACTTTGCCAGGTATATAACACAACATACTTTCTCCCAAGACAATTTGAACTGTGATTGCCCTTCTCCAACATCTATGTATCAATTGGCCCACCAGTTCATCAAATCGTGTCTTATCTTCCATTCAGTTCAGTTTACATAGTTTTCACAGATGGCACTGAAGCTCCTGAAAGAGTTGAAGAAAGTTTTGAGGAAATGGGAAAGGATGGTGAAGGTCTTATCTTGTGACTTCTCTCTGGCATCTAATTCATTGGGTCAAGTTAGAGAAGAAGAAATTGTCACTAATCTTGTGCTCATTGATTTTGCCTATATATGATGAGACACTCCAATATGAAATTTTAAAATCTTCTGAGATTATTTGACCCTGTCGAACAGTGAAGAAAAGCACTTTACTCCTCCCTCAAGTCTTCATAAATAGCATTCAGGGTCTCTAGTCTCTTTTCCTGTCTGATAACTTTTTTTAAAAAATGCCAGAAGCCCATCTAATGTTTCAAATTATAAGGCACAATGTATTCAAATCAGTTGTACCTTTAAATTATTACATTTCCATTAACAGTCTTATCCCACCAGATCTCAGTAAAACCAGTTAAGTCTTTTGCCTTCCTGAGTTAATAGTTCAAGTTCATCCACTTTGCTTTCCAAATCTCATGATAATATCACCTTAGGCTGTCTGAAATATAGTCTTGATCAGTTATGATTATCAGAGGCATTTAAATTATGTCATTTTGCATCATCATCAGAGCTCCTGGGTTTTCCTGACTCTAGCTGCCACAGTTCTCACTTATCTGTGTGATAAGATGTTGCCCTAATGACATTTCAATGTGTGTAGCCATGTGGCCTCTCGACTGTAAAAACAGAGGAATACTGGTTGGGTTTGTAGCATAGCAGATTTGTAGTGGCATAAGTCCTGTCTCATCTGAGTTTGTCTTTATTCATTTCATTTTGATGGAAAGCCTGTTTCCAGCCTGTTCCGCCTGTGCTGGGGAATGCCTGTTTCTTGTATCTGCTGTGCATAATGTGATTCTGCTAAAGAAGATTTAATGTGAGACTGTGGGTTGCTTGAGGGCAGTGGGGGAAGAGATGGCCAGATTTCATAGTTTGATATTACATTTCATATGATGTGCTATAGTTAAGTGTCAGTTGTAATTTTATCACAGTGATTAGAAAGCCCCGCAGCTTCAAGCTGAACTAGAAAACAAGCTGTGAATACTTCAGGATATCCTAAACACTGCAGCTTAATTTTACAGCAATAAATCTGAAACTGCTGCAGTTGGTCTATATCTCTTGGCCAACTCTGCAAATGATTTTCAGGGAAGAGGCAGCAAAAGTAGTTATCATTTTGTTTTGTGAATTTTAAGAGAATTAAATGTCCAAAAAGGGAAAGCTTTGAAAGTGTTACTTGGATTCTTAACTAGCAAGAACACTATTTATTCATGTATTCATCTGAAAAAGACATCAAGCAGTTCCTATCCATGGATTTCTTTTTTAAAAGTTATCTAATACACCATGAGGGCATTAGAATATGCTCCAAAGTAACATCACAAATATTTAGGGACACAGCTTATTTTCCACCTGTGGATCTTTACGGATTTAGGGTGGCTTCCCCTACTCTAATGCCCTCAGTGTGTTAGAAAACTTGGGTGGCCATGTTGGTTGCAGGTCATAGAAACTGTATTTGGTTATGCCTGGAGATCATAAAATGGACAGAAACTGGCCTAAGCTGAAAATCCGTGTTAGCTCCAATGACAACACACATGTTCTTC
>JAPFRF010000003.1:48755432-48767932 GCA_029282475.1 Phrynocephalus forsythii | reverse complement strand
CGTTGCGATGCCATGAATGACAACGAAAAATCAGACCCAATTTTTCTTTTTCGGTTCGGGTTCGAGCTGGAGCGGAATAATTCTCGTTACTGTTACCCATTACGTAACGATAACAAGAACCGAAAACGGAAACGAGAATTTCGCCACTCTGTGCCCATGTCTACTTCCTATAGGCAAGAGTTTGAACAACTAGTTTTATGGTGTACTCAAAGTAATCTTGAATTAAACACATGCAAAACTGTTGAAATGGTGGTGGGTTTTAGGACTCGTTCTATACAGCCACCTCTTATGATATCAAATAACTTAGTGTCAATAGTGGAGTCCTTTAAATTTTTAGGTACTATTATATCTCAAGATTTAAAATGCTCATCTAATATTGCAAGTATTATTAAAAAGCACAACAAAGAATGTTTTTTCTGCGTCAACTTAGGAAGTTCAGACTGCCAAAAGAACTGTTGATTCAATTCTATAGAGGTGTTACTGAATCTATCCTCTGTTCCTCTATAACTGTCTGGTTTAGTTCTGCGACTAAGCATGACAGATATAGACTTCAAATGATAATTGGAACTGAAGAAAAAATTATTGCTACTAATCTGCCATCTATTGTGGAATTGTATACCACACGAGCTAAAAAGAGGGCGATGAAAATATATACAGATTCCATACATCCTGGACATAACCTGTTTCAATTGTTACCCTCTGGGTGATGTTTTAGGGCACTGCATGCTAGGACAACTAGATATAAAGATAGTTTCTTTCCAATTGCTATCAAACTGTTGAATAATTAATTTTTACTTCTCTTCTTCCTATATTGCATTGTTGTACTGTGTTTTTATTGTTGACTATATGATTCTTATATTTCCTTTCATATATGGAGAGCATATTTTACCAAAACAAATTCTGGGTGTGTCCAACCACACTTGGCCAATAAAAGTATTCTGATTCTGATTCTGGTACTGATCATAGATGTCTTTATCTAATACAACAGGGCTGTCCCCATATGTACTGAGACATGACCAATGCAATTGAAGGAAACAACCCTCTTGTAACTTACTAATGAATGAATGAATGAAGGAAGGAAGGAAGGAAGGAAGGAAGGAAGGAAGGAAGGAAGGAAGGAAGGAAGGAAGGAAGGAAGGAAGGAAGGAAGGAAGGAAGGAATAGTTCAGCAACACAAGATAAAGCATGCTGCCTGGGATGCTTTTCGTGTCTGAGGTGTGACATGCCACCTAATCAGCTAGGCCATATTGTTACAATCAGAAAATACAGTGACTAGAAAACAGCTTCTGCCATAAAGTTGTGTCAGAACAATTCAGTACAAATACAGTGGTATCCCGGCTTATGAATGCTTCGGGTTATGAAAAATTTGGGTTATGAAAATAAATGCATTTGAAATATAATGCCCCGGGTTAAGAAATTTTTAAACAGAATTCCCCAGGTTAGATTTTTCCCAGTAGGCCTTGCAAACAAAATGTACCCAGGATGCATTGTGCCCCCATAGATTGTGGAGGGGTGGGAGGAATTGGAGCATTTTTCCATTGAGTTTTAGAGCCAATCTGGACATTTTTGCAGCATTTTTTTGGACTTTTTGAACTTTTTTTGGTGCGTGGGTGGGAAGGTAGGGAGCTGAGCTTCTTAGTTTCCATGCCCCTTTCTGTGTGTTCTGCACTGCATTGCATTGCATTGGGGGGGGTGTGAGCTGATCTTAGTCATTTCCATGCCTTTTTTGTGCATTCTGCATTGCATTGCAGGAGAGTTGAGCTGATCTTCATCCTCACCATGCCTTTTTCAGTACATTCTGCATTGTACTGCATTGCATTGCATTGTGTGTGGGTGGGTGGTGGGGGAGGTGAGCTGCTCTTTGTCCTCTCCATGGCTTTTTCATTGTATTCTGCATTGCACTGCATTGCATTGCATTGTGGTGGGGGGGATGAGCTGATCTTAGTCATTTCCATGCCTTTTTCTGTGCTTTCTGCATTTCTGACTGGGGATGGGGGGTGGTTCCTGCTCTGCATGCCTTTAAAGTGCACTTTATAAAGAGTTTTGCAGAGATAAAAGGCTTATTTTTTAAAAAAAATCTGATCTCCAGAATGGATTAATTAGTTTTCAATGCATTCCTATGGGAAACCATGCTTCAGGATACGAATTTTTCACAATACAAAGCATCCGGGGGAATGAATTAATTTCATATCCTGGGGTACCACTGTACCTCTTTACACTGAGGGTTTAAGTTTTCTTTTCTTTTCTTTTCTTTTCTTTTTTTTTTTTTTTTTGGGGAAAGTGGTCCTTTAAAACAAAACAAAAACAAGCCATGCAAAACAAAATGTCGGTTTTGAAGGCTCCCCACAGGTCAGTAACCATGCTACACCTCACATGTCCCTGGAAGTTAGAATATGGAATGAGGTCATGCTTGCAGTTACTTTGTGGGAAAGAAAGATGCTTGCTGAAGGATCACATGGAATAATAAATCCTTATGAAGCATTTGAGGTTCTGCATTTAGGATGCTTAGAGACTATAGACAGCCTTTGAATTAACTCTTTTACCAAAAGGCAACAAGAAAGTCTTCCCAGATACCTTCAAATGGGATGGAAACATTAGGCTAATTAGAATGGGTTAAAATTCACAAAATCAATCCATTGTTTTAATAGACTTGAGTTAAGTTGAAAAGGCCTTTAGGCTCCATTTTGTTTCTAAATGTTTTGTCAGGGATATTTAAACACCGTATCTGACCCAATAACACTTCTTACATTTGTCTTATTGTGCTGCAAACATTGTACAATGATTCCATAAGAGCACTATTTGCACCATAAGGGGAAATTACTTTATACTCATACTAAGAACTTTGAGGTAATATGTAAAAAAAAAGGGCCAGTATCCAGTATTAATGACTGTAAATGACCTGGGTTCAAGGTGGCAGAAAGTCTCAGGTAAAGGAACATTAGTGGAAGTAAACTGTGAAGTTTCAATCATACTTTACTCAGTCTTGTCCTGGAACATAAACATGTGAAGATGTTGTGCCAGTTGGGAGTTGACTATGTGACTGAGAGTGTCCAACAAAACTATGGGTCACAGGCTGATGGACAGACAATCTCATCAAAGTTGCCAGCTGAGTTGCCAGTTGCCAGCACTCTAGACATTCCAGGGTATGTAGAAAACTTGGACTATATTCAGAAGGTCAAATGTAGTCCTTGGCTGGTTTGAGAGTTTCTAGAAAGAAGTGTAGATGCTGAAATACTCAACCTGCCTACCCTGCAAATGTATAAAGGCACACAATCTGACCTTAGAAATGGCAATAGTAGAAGTAGAACATTTCATCCTGCCCTCCTAGTCCCAAGAACAACAGAAAGGAAAATTCCACTAAGAAAATGCTGAGCTGAAACACATGAAAAAGGCTTTGTGGTATTTATTGGTATCCAAATTGAGACAATGGTATCCTGTCCCACTACAGATGGTATATTGCTCAACAATCCTAAGGCATTTTTCCCTCGAGTTTACCTGCAACATTACCATCATGTCTCCTGTAATGGTAATATTGCACTTGTAAATTCTAATTGACTGCAGTTCTAGCATATTGTTGCCAATATAATCTGAACCTTTAAATCTCCCCTCATCCACTCATCTGTGAATCAGATGGGTCTTATTCTATGTATCTGGTGAAGGGTGATGTAGTCCACCTACAAACCTATTCAGGCTATTGTCCACCTAACGAGCCTATTAAGGCCTTTGTCCAACTTATGATGGGGGATGTGAAATCAAGGTGAATTATAAAATGGAGGACTTGCCACTAACTTTCCTCAGCCTGATGAAGCTGCTTGGATGAGTAGTGAAACATTTCAGTCTCTCAAGAAAAGAAGTCCCGTTGCCATGACCCAATTTCCGGACATCTTAATGTACATCAGTTGAAGCCAGACTTCTGTCAATGAGAATATATCCTTTCTCCTTTTTGGCATCATGGCAAGAATTTATTTATTTATTTATTTATTTATTTATTTATTTATTTATTTATTTATTTATTTATTTATTTCTCCCAATGTATTATTATGGGCCTGAAAGAAAAGATGTGCCAAAACAGTGAAAATGCCTTATTACATAGGACAGTTTTGAAGGCCGTTAAGTTATGGTTTGCTTTTACCCTGTTAAAAATGGTAGATGGCAATTGGTTGAAACTCAAGGACATTGTATACAGCACTTCAGATCACAGTGTCATAGAATACTCACTCTGTAGGTCTAGCTCTCGTTGAATTTAGATGTGACCTGGGGATTGGGGGGCTGAACTGCCCTAACCTGCTGCATGGTGTTTATGGCACCATGAGACTATTTTGTATTTTCACTTTCTTAAGAAAAGTGTTGGCTCCTTAGAAAAGAGCCAACAGTCCAAAGAGAAGCAGTGGTTTATCTTTTTAGTCAGACTTTTGAGAGAATGTGCATTGTCTTGAGAACCTGCACCCTTTAAAGTCTATATTCTGGAAAAAGAAACTGCACTCAAAACAGTGCAGTTATTTGAAAATAACTGCAAAACATAACTGAAAACTATGTTCAGGAACACATTTCAGTCAATGGGGAATGCTGCATAAATTAGACAAAATGTGCAAAACATGTGCACATTAGGGAAAATGTGACAAATAAGTGCAAATGTTTAGTGTAATGTTTTTATTATTGTTTTAATTATTTAATTATATTTTATGTTTTAACTGTTTTAATTCTTTTGATTGTAAGCCGCCCAGACATGGTTGGATAGTAGGTGGCATATAATCAGTAAAAATACAGTAAATAAATAAATAAATAAATAAATAAATAAATGTTAGTCTGGATAAAACCACAGTATGTTACATCCTAATCTGATATAGGGATGGAATAAACATGCATGTGGAATATAGAGCACTGCAATGAAATCAGACGTACAAGATGTTCAAACCTGGAGTTTTCTAGGAGAAATGCACAGATTTGTGCTTTTGTGGTTCAGTTCTCAAAATTGCCCAGACAGATGATGTAGCTAAACACTAAATTGAGAAGGGCTGAAATCCGTAATTAAATGGAATTCTAGAAACTCTACAAAGGGATAAATGTTCAAGGCATCACTCATGTTTTCTTTAAATTCACATAGGAAGTATGTTGGAAAGAACACTCTTCTCTACAAAAATCATTCAGCAGCATAACAGACATGAGCATTGTGTAACCGCTATTATGAGTAGGATGTCTGGTTGTGTGTACTTGGTTAAGAATGATTAAAAAACACAGTTGTATTATTTTAAAATGTTATGACTGCATACTGAAAGAAAACTTAGCATGTGTAAAAAATGTTCAGTTGAGCAATATGACCCACAATACAATGTACGTAGAGTATGGATATTCATGCCAACTCTATTGGATGCATAACTATTCAGATGGAAGTTTCACTGAGAACAAGGCAGTTGTTTTCCTGGAACATGTTTATAAGTTTTCATCCCATGAGCCCATTACCATGAACATTGTTTAATGTGGGCACTTCACCTTTACTGGATTGTAGTCAAGTGGCTTGTAGTTAAGGATTCCTGTGACACAGTGCTACTTGACTGAAAAATGGCAAAGGTCACAACAACTATGTCATAAATTAAGCAGTCTAACACACTGTTTCAAAATAGCTGGCACAGATGTTGCCCAATCAGTTGAGTGTTATGTTTCCTTATGCATGTTGATCAGCGCTGGAAACTAACCAACGTGTTAAATATCATTGTATTTAATGGGAGAAAATGCTATGATCCTGACCTTCAGATAAACAAAGGGCAGCCTGACAGGATAATTAATGTTTATTATCAGGCAATAGAAAGACACCTCCGCTCTACGGAGTAAAACTCTTATGAAAAGACGATTCCTGAAAAGAAGATAACAGCTGATTCAACTATCCTAGCAGTAACTCATATTTACAAACTGTGGAGACCATGCACAGCTTTGCAATATTATCTTAACACCATATGCAACATTTGCTCATGACACACAAATAACCTGGCTTGCTCATTGCAGAAGGAGCTGATGTTCAGATTTAACCATGCCATAAGCATTTACAGTTCATGCTGCAAGGCTTTCATCAGGCATTTGCTTTTAGTTTAGATAGTTCTAAGCTATCTTGAAACATTTTAAAAAAACCCATGAACTATTATGTATCATTTCTCATTAATGTTAAGGTTTCTATAGCTCATCATGTGCAAAGAAAAGCAATGAGCAGAACATATGGGGTGGACAACCTTTGGGCAGCAATCTGGATGTGGCCTTCATTTTTTTTTAAAAAAAAAAATCTGTATCCAGAGTTTAAAAGGCTATGATGACATCCAGACTCAAAGGAATAAGAAAATGAGGAATCCATTACAGTTGAAAAAGCCTGGCTCCACGGCGCAGCTGCACCAGGCGGAGCGCCATTGCCCTCCCAGGGCAGAAGACACGCGAGACCTTCATGGTCTCGCAGAGGGCGGAGACCAGAGCCCTTATGCCCCCAGGGCGTTGGAGCAAGGAAGACACGCAAGACCTTCATGGTCTCAGGCCTGAGAGGGTGGAGACCAGAGCCCTCATATACGGCGGGGCTCACCATGTGGCAGACCCAGCCCTCTTTCTGGCGACCCACCCTTCCGCTTCGTTGGAGCAAGACACTCGGAGCTCCGCTGCTCACTGCCGCCATTTTGTTTTGGGTGGCGGCGGGATGGCCGCGGCGACTTGGGCCTGCCTGGGTGGGCTCCATGAACGGGATCGATCCATAAGCGGAGCTAGGCTTGGGTGGACGGCAGGGGGACATGGCACCCAGGAGGCAGAAGGCTGGGTAAGGGCAAGCACCCAGCCAAGTGGCCTGCCCTGCAGGTATCTGAGGATGAGTCCTCTCGGCGGCGCGGCAGGCCTGAGTGAGGCGACAGAAAGGAGGACTTGGCTGGGAAGGCGTGGCCCCCCTCCCATCATTGACCCCCCTGCCCAACCCCCGCTGGGGGCCAGGGGGGTGCCCCCGGTTGGGCCATGTGCCCTGCCCTGCATGTGGAAAGGCTCCCCCACTGGCGGATTTCCAGGTGCAGACCGACACGGCGGGTTCCCAGGGCTATGGCATCTACTGGAAAGGTAAGTGGTGCCACGGTACCTGGCCACCTGAGTGGGCAGCCACCGGGATTACGCGGGACCTCACGTTTCTGGAGCTGTTCCCGATAGTGGGGGCCCTGTGGCTGTGGGCGGGGGACTGGGCCAACTCAACGGTCCACTTCTGGTGTGACAACATGGCTGTTGTATACACCATTAATGACCTAACATCCAAGTCAGAGCGGGTAATGGGGTTGGTTCAGTCCCTGACATTGCGCGCACTTCAGTATAACATCATGGTGTGCATGCGCCATGTTCCGGGGTTAGATAATTCCATAGCGGATGCTCTTTCCCACCAGCAGCAGGGAAACAGGGGGAGCGCCAGAATTCCCCCAGGCCCAATCAAGCTGAGTCCTGGAAGGGTGGTTGTCCAGTTACCCAGACAGGGAAGGGGCTGATTCCTTGCAGAGGGGTTTGCTGTTGGTTTTCGTATTCGGCTGCCAGACAAAGTATGGCAGATTGGCGGGAGGAGGCGGACCCCCTGCTGAGTCCTGGTTGGCAAAGAAGGCGCTGGCGAGTACTGGCTTATCCATCACTTGTCGTTCCCGGAAGGGGCGTCGGTCAATGATGGGATCCCCAGGACTTTGCTCAGTTAGGTAATCGAGCACCTGGCCATGGAGTCTTGCGGGGTGGGAGCCGAGATGGCCTGCACCAGTCCACCCAAGGACTGACTTGTTAGGTTTCCAGTTCCAGGAGAAGTTCTAACGATTCCGAGACCTTTGTGATGGAGCCACGCAGGAATGGGCAGTATTGCCCATTACCTGATTACATTTTCTGCGGCCGGCGGGACTTGGGGGCATGCAAGTTTCTGCTCAGTTCCTTCCAGGCCCTGGCGGACTAGTTGGGGCTCCCCCTGGCAGTAGATAAAACTGAGGGCCCGGCAACGTGCCTTATCTTCCTTGGGGTGGAGCTGGACACCTGGGGACTGATAAGCTGGCGGACAGGGTCAGGTTGGCGGCCTTGCTGCGGCGCAAAAGTGCCACCTTGAGGGAGCTCCAGGAATTGGTAGGCCACTTGAACTTCGCCTGCCATGTGCGTTGGCACGCCCAAAGCGCCTGAGGGAAGCCGGCTCACAGAACCAAGGAGGGGGCATGAGGGATATCAGGATGGAATTCCTGCAAGGGTACCGGGGTGTCTTTCTGGAGGGAAGAACTGATGACTGACAGGCGGGTTCCCAGGGCTATGGCATCTACTGGAAAGGTAAGTGGTGCCACGGTGCCTGGCCACCTGGTGGGCAAGGCGCAGGACCTCACGTTTCTGGAGCTGTTCCCGATAGTGGGGGCCCTGTGGCTGTGGGCGGGGACTGGGCCAGACATCTTGTCCCAAACCATTAATGACCTAACATCCAAGTCAGAGCAATGGGGTTGGTTCGGTCCCTGACGCACTTCAGTATAACTGTGTACCATGTTCCAGGGTTAGATAATTCCATAGCGGATGCTCTTTCCCGCCAGCAGCTGATGAGGCTGCGAGCGCTGCCAGACAAAGTATGGCAGATTTGGGGGCCCTGGGCGAGGCGAGGATACAAAGCCGCGGATCGAGACCTGATGGAGCTGCTGGCCTCCTGGCCCGCAGGACCACATTCGGCAGTACCTTGTATAATCCAGGCAGGCGCTGCAATGGGCTGATTGCCAAAGCCCTGGGGTGTGAGGACATGACTCGGGATTTCTGGGTGCAAAAGATGTTGGAAGGTTGGGCCAGGGCTGGGGGTAGGAAGGCAGATGGCGTTTCCCACGCCAAACATCTTGTCCCAAATGGGGAGCGTGAAGCTGTGTAGGGACGGCTATGAGGCGCCCTGATGAGGGCCGTGGCGCTTACGACCTTTTTGGGGCCTTCCAGATCAGAGCAGGTGGAATCCAGGCTGGCGGCTTGCTGGGGCAGGGTGGTGGGTTCCTTGCCGCCAAAGATGGACCAGGGCAATGGAGGGTGGAACTGGGGGCTTGCTCCAGGGTGGAGGGCCCTCAGGGCAATGGAGGAATACGTGGCCCTCCCGGGGAGGGGGCGGCCCTTTGTTCCGCCACGTGGAGGGTGAACCCTTGACGAAATTCCAATTCTGGAGGCTGACTCAGCGGGCATTGGAAGCGCAGGGCCTCGGGGGTATGAATTTTGGGACACATTCCTTTAGAATCGGTGCAGCCTCCACAGCAGCGGCCTTGGGTTATGGGCCGCAGGAAATAAAGTCCCTGGGACAGTGGGCATCGGCACGTTTCACTACTTACGTACGCCCCCTCCCCCACTGTTAACTGTTTGTTTTGTTTTCTTACAGGACCCGGGCCAGGGACTTGCCAGGTGCCGCATGCTCGTTTTGGGACATAGTTACATTTACTGGGCAGGGAAGTACGCGGCCAGGACGGCCTGGGGAGTCAATTTGGGGATGGGGGAAGGGCTGTTCTTGAATGGAAGGGATTCAGGGGCATGCGTTGGTGCCAGTTTGAGCGGACAGCGAGGATGGAAGCTAGAGGCCGCCCCCCTGATGTTCTGGTGGTTCACTTTGGGGGTAACGATGTGGGCGATCAAACAGGGAAGCTGTTGGCCCAGGATATTGTCAGGGATCTGACTGCGTGGAAGGAGGCCTTTCCTCAGGTGGAGTTGGTGTGGTCCAATATAGTGCCACGGCGACAGTGGATAGCTCAGTGTGCCCCGCAGGTGATGAATACGGTGCGCAGAGGGGTTAATAGGGATGTGTGCTGGGCAGTGGTTCAGGGTTTGGGTTTGGTGGTGGGTCACCCGAGGATTGTGGCCGCTAGCCCTGAGTTATACCGGGATGATGGGGTTCATCTTTCGGACCAGGGAATGGAGCTGTTTCTTATGGACCTGAAGAGGGGCCTGCGGGAGGTGGTGGCTCGTTGGTGGGGTGGGTAGGCGCCATGGCAAGGCCAGGCTCCTACCGTGGCGGTAGTGCGGGTAGGGAGAGGCAGTAGGGAGTCGGGTCTTGATTTCCCGAAGGGACCGTCTGCTCTCACGGTGTTGCAGATCAGAGATCACAAAGCCGGGGGGGATGGATGTACCTGGAGGGCCCGCTGGACTGCTAGCCACAATGGACGCATCTGGACAGTCCAGCTGGGGAAAGGGGATCAGCTAACCGAGGCTGCCCTGTTTACAGGCAGGACAGGCTAGGGGCTAGCGACTCGCCCAAATAGACTGCCAGGTAGAAGGGGGGTCCGGGGAGACCCAAAGAATAATTTCACCCGCACTGCAGCAGGCCCCGAGTTAAATTGTGTTCTATTTAATATGTTAATAAAGTGGCCCGGAGTTTGAACCCAAGACCCTGTCTCGCGTGGTTATTCCGCCGTGGGGGGGCAAAGCCTGGCTCCGCAGCGTGGCTGCGCCAGGTGGAGCGCCATTGCCCCCCCAGGCGGAAGCCACGCAAGACCTTCATGGTCTCGCAGAGGGTGGAAACCAGAGCCCTTATAGGGGCTTGCCATGTGGCTCCAGCCCTCTTTCTTCATCGGCCGTCGTTGCCCGCCCACCCGCCCTTTTATGCAGTAGTATGAGCTTGTCTGGTCACTTTGGGGCCGGATAGGAATTTTTGACCTGGATGCGCAATTGGCAAACAGCATCTGGGTTTTTTCGCCTATCCCATACTGCTGCGGCGGGGTGGGTATCCTTAATAGGGTTTTGGATTTGGCCATTTGGGGCGGTAGTGTGGGTAGGGAGAGGCAGTAGGGAGTCGGGTCTCGATTTCCCGAAGGGACCGTCCGTTCTCATGGCGTTGCAGATCTGAGATCACAAAGCCGGGGGTGGATGTACCTGGAGGGCCTGCTGGACTGCTAGCCACAATGGATGCGTCTGGACAGTCTGGCTGGGGAAAGGGGACCAGCTAACCGAGGCCGCCCTGTTTACGGGCAGGACGGGCTAGGGGCTAGCGACTCACCCAAATAGACTGCCAGGTAGAAGGGGGGTCCGGGGAGACCCAAAGAATAATTCCACCCGCACTGCAGCAGGCCCCGGGTTAAAGTTGTGTTCTGTTTAATATGTTAATAAAGTGGCCCGGAGTTTGAACCCAAAACCCTGTCTCGCGTGGTTATTCCGCCGTGGGGGGGCAAAGCATTTAGGCCCATCCCACTCATTCATTTATTGGGTTTGCCTTGAGCCTGCCTTTTCTATCAGCCATTTTGCTGAATGCAACTATAGCATGTGGCTTATAGCTAATTGCTAGCTCCAACTAGAATAGGTCCATTAAACTAGTGGACATTAGGCAAATGTTGATTTACTCTTCACTGGCTGATTCAATGGCCCTGCTCTACTTGGAGTAACTAACAACTGGGGTTAAGTCCACAGGTGACTGTGCTTTCCATTGGAGCACACCTATGTGCTATGGTGCCAGTTCTGTAGGTGCGAGAAAGCCAAAGTGGCAAATCAATCAGCGAATGCAGCTCTCTATATTACATTAACTGCTTTGACTGCATCCTATAAAATCCTAGAATTTTTAAGTTGTTAAGATACTTAGAATTCTTTTTTTATGGGGGCTTGTGTAGGACTCTCTTTCCAGGTAGTACAAATTTATAACAATAAAAAGATGGTAGCAAGTTGCTTCCAATCTATGGGTATCTTTCTAAGGACTTAGAGATATATAAAGAATTGGGATGGTACAGCTTATTCAACACCACCCAGGTGGCAGAACCTATAAGCCGATCACTCATATCTTCTCTACTTGATGTTAGCTGGCTCTTCTCCCTGGGTGGCACA
Source organism: Phrynocephalus forsythii (assembly GCA_029282475.1). Taxonomy (NCBI): domain Eukaryota; kingdom Metazoa; phylum Chordata; class Lepidosauria; order Squamata; family Agamidae; genus Phrynocephalus; species Phrynocephalus forsythii. Next base: position 48,756,157 of record JAPFRF010000003.1, on the reverse strand, counting down.
GTGAGGACACAAACTCCTGCTTACAATCCCAGGCACCCCAACCACCAGCTCTAGCAAATGCATACAAACAGATTATAAAGCAATATATGTGATAGTCATGATATCCAATGCAGAAAACAGGTAAGAAATATAATTTTCCTTCCTTCCTTCCTTCCTTCCTTCCTTCCTTCCTTCCTTCCTTCCTTCCTTCCTTCAGGGATCTTTCTGGCCCCCATGGCAGCAGCCTCCCCCCATGTTTGGATGGAGCGGGCTGAGTGTTCTACAAAAGTGCCAAGGGATGCAACACCTATGCTATTCTTATAATGGACCTCAGATTTCACTGTGGGAGAAGGTAATATATCTTACTTTTGAAGCAAACCCAACAGAGTTCTTTTATTGTGTGTGCGTTTTCATGGACTAACCCCAAATTGATCAGATACATGAAAGTCTTCTATCTCAAGTTGCACTCGACACATACATAACCAGGAAGTGGGAATATACAGAACAAACAATTAGCTGAATTGAGGTCATAACTAGCTTTTCTGTCTCATCATAGATCATACCCATAATAGTCAATATATGATAAAAAAATATACAATAATGGCTGGGTTGTCCCATGCTACTGCATTATAAAGCAGCCTTGATGAGAAAGTGGAGTTGGCACCTAACCCCCTGCAAGAAATATACCAGTTATTGCTTCATGATCTATAATGAGATATATGTTAAGTATTAAAGTTCCTCCCAAC
>JAPFRF010000003.1:48642932-48750432 GCA_029282475.1 Phrynocephalus forsythii | reverse complement strand
TTCCACAAATATAACAAGTGCTATCACTAAAATGAATTTGTGATTAAAATTAATGGGCATTAACAAAACTGGCAATTTCTGATATCCTTGCCCCCCCAATATGAATGCTTGACCTCCAGTGTAATCAGAATGCTGGTGTGCTTCTCAAAACAGAACAAGATGAAAGGTATGCACTCCCCTAGTTAAATTTTACTATTTATTTATTTTGACTATTTTACCCCATCTTTCTCCTCAGAAAAGGACCCAAGGTGGCTTACAATAATAAGGGACAATATAGAGCCCAGAACATTTAAGACATATTCAAATTAAGGACAGGGAATTGGAAGAGGCATCTTACAACATTAAAAGGTAACATTAATTGTAATAATGCCACAGAATTACAATGTGTGAAAACTTCCCTCCTCTCATATTTGTTTCTTATACTGAATACCAATGTTGTTGTTTTTAGGTTCTTTTTAACAGAAAAATAAAGTCACCTCTCTTCATTCTGAGATCAAAATAAATGAGAGAAACTCAAAAAACAAGAGTAGAAAATCTGATCCTCTCTGAAACAAGCTTTTGGATCTTTTACAGGTTAAAATTCCAGATGACTTTTAACTGTGAATGCAATACAAAAATGCAGCACAGTCATTACTTACAAAGCTTGAAAGAACAGCACGGTCCAGTGAATTCTATATAACACACCAGTTCTTTTAGGATTGGAAGTAATACCACCAGGTTAGGTTTCTTTTAAATGCATAAAGACCGTGATTCAAATTGGGAAAGCAGACCTCTCACTACCTGGCTGTTTTCTAAATACAGGTAGGTGTTTTCAACTTGCAGGGGCTTAATATTCATGTTCCAAAGAAAGCAGATGAAGTGCAAAAGCTTTTTAAACACTGTATGTAGATAAGAGAGTAGAGATAATTCACTGGTAACCCTTTATACTCGGGTGGGCTTCAATACAAATTATGTTAAACAAAAGGAGAGAAGCCGGTTTTCTTCCCATCTCACCTTTTAAAGGCCTTGATACAAAGTTTCATGAGCTCTCCAACACACCATGCACTATTTCAATAATATGAGCTGGGAAACGAAGCCCCACAAAACCCCACTTCAGACATCATACTAAGGAAACACTTACTGGTATGTTGAAGTCCCTGGTCTTATAAAGGAGTGAACCTGGAACATCTGTTTTGAACCCAGCTTTATCCAGTGCAATTACAATGTCCTCCAGTCTGAACTGAAATAAAGCAGATTTAGAAAATTTTAAGGCTCATTAGTATACCCCTCTGCAGATTTTTGACAAACTACGCGGTTATTATGAGTCTTTAACTATTGAAACCATCATGCAGTATAATGGACATTTTTATCCCCTTGATGGCAGTTCTGTCACAGAGGTAGACCTGCAGTGGATGCCATTGTCCATTGAAATCCTATGGCTTGACATAATAAGTCCCATTAAAGTATGCCCATTAAATAAATGGGGATTTTCAGAATTGGCTCCTCTGAAAGTTCAGTTGATTACTCTAATTGCAACTTAATTTTGCATAATAAATTGAAACAATATTATATATTGTTCAATAATAAATTGAAACAACATTATTATGGTCATTTCAATCATTTGAACTTATGGAGGAGCTGATTCATAAAATCTCCACTGATGGAGGGGATCTACTCTTGTGCAGTTTTCTATACTAAGCAACAGGATTTCTACCATGTCACCTATGTAGCTGTTAATGTTAACAACAGCAGTAAATAAAACAATAACAAACACATAATACAACAAATCACTGGAAAAAGAGAAAAAAGGCGAGATACTCAGCAAAATGGCAGAATGGAGTTAAAAAAAAATCCTAAAGGTCACCAAATGCCTCTCAGAAAAGCAAGGCCTCTAGCACTTTTTTGAAGGCAGGCAGGGACTCTGCTAGGTGCAACTCACTTGGCAGATGGTTCCAAAGCGAGGGGCCAGCCACAGAGAAAGCTCAGTTTCAGGTTACCAATTTTCTTGCCTCCCTGGGCGTGGCCACGTGAAGTGAGAGCGCCTGTGACATTCTGGCGGGTGAGGCCTCAGCTGACCTCAGGAAGATCCGCTCCGCCAGGTGTTCATGCCCCAAGCCATGGAGGGTTTTGTAAATCAAAACCAGTACCTTGAACCTTATTTGGGACACAACGGGCAACCAATGCAAGTGGGCCAGAACTGGAGTGATGAAGTTATATCTGCCTGCACCCACCACCAGTCTGGCCACTGCATTTTGTACCCACTGAAGTCTCTGAATAAGGGTCAAGGGCAACTGCACGTAGAGAGTGTTGCAATAATCTATCCTCGCAATCACAAGCAACTGCACATCTGTTCTCAGGGAAACCTCATCCAGGTACAGGCGAATCTGTCAATCTGGCGAAGATGGAAAAAGGCGGTCCTGGAAATGGCCACCATCTGGGCTTCCAGGGATAAAGCCAGATCCAAGACCATGCCAGATTCCTAACTCTATCTGCCAGCTGGATGGTAGTACCTCCCCCCGAGACTGGGCAGAGGGCCACTGTACCTGGTATAGGGTGCCCCAAATAACAGAACCTCACTCTTCTCCTGGCTGAGTATAAGCCCATTAGCCCTGTTCCATTCCATGACCACATCCAGGCACAAATCAAGGGTCTGTACCATCTCCATTGCAGAGATGGAAAAGGAGAGATAGAGCTGTGTGTCATTTGCATACTGATGACAGCAGACTCTAAACCCCCTAATGACCTCGGCCAGTGGCCTCATATAGATGTTGAACAGCATGGGGGAGATTGCTGACCCCTGGGGTACCCCCACAATGGAGTGTCCAAGAGGCTGACAACTCTTCCCCCAGCTGCAAACGCTGAGGGCGGCCACCAAGGAAAGATCAGAGCTAGCAATACGCTGTGCCTCCAATCCTCACCTCGGAAAGCCGGAAAGCAGGATACCATGGTCGGCGGTATCAAACGCCGCTGACAAATCCTGGTGGACCAACAAGATAGAGCATCCCCTGTCAGCCCCCCTGAGGAGGTCATCTTGCAGTGCGACTAGGGCAGTCTCAGTTCCCCGACACAGCCTGAACCCGGACTGGAATGGATCCAGGACACAATCTTCCTCCAGGAATGACTGGAGCCAGACAGCGGCCACCCTCTCAATCACCTTGCCCAGAAAAGGAACATTTGCAATCGGATGGTAGTTAGACAAGTTATCCAATGCCAAGCCAGGTTTCTTTAAAGTGGGCTTCACCACTGTCTCCTTCAGGTGAGAGGGAAAAATCCCTCCCCTGAAGGATGCAGTAGAAATAACAGAAGCACACTCTGGCATGCTCCCTCCAGCAGATTTAATTAGCCAGGATGGGCAAGGGTCGAAGGGAGAAAACACTCATTACATAAGTATTTTTCCCATATAAACGCAGAAAAACAAATGGTAGGGGAGAAAAAATGTCTAAGCAAATCTATGGGTTGCCATTGTGTAATTTTTCTTTTTCTTTTTATTTGGTTCCAGCTAAAGTCCTATGGACTGAGATCAAAGGTCCCATGCGGTTAGCCAGCAAACCATGAAGCAAAAGCTGTAGGCTCTGGTTATCAATACTACTCTATTCAGGCATTCAGGATAGGGTTCTCATAAACAAGTGAAGAAAAAGAAAAGTTTGACTCCACTCTTCCATCTCCATCCATTCCTTGAGGAAAACAGCAGTTCAAATGAGAGAGGTTTTTTTTATATACATGGATGTTCTCCAAGCAACCCACAACCCAGAATGATTAGGCCATCCAGATACATGGAGAGGCTGCACATATCCAGGCACTGAAGTTAGGCTGCTCCTTTTCCTTAGGCATTCAGGCAAACCTAGCCCTGAAAACCTATACAGGATTCAGATTGGCCCTGTTTTGGCAAATTGGAAATTTCTTCTTGACCACTTACTAGTATTCGGAAAGATTCATCGTGCAAGATGTGTGTGTTTTTTCTAATTTTATTTTAATTGCATTTCCCTTTGTGTTTCTTGTCATTGAGTATTTGGGTAACACTTGATTTTCCAAACAAAAATTCTAAAGAAGGAGCCATATTGGCTTGTGTGTACCTGACATAAAGGTCACCTCCCTGGCTGGGACCTGCTACTTTAATTAATTAACAGCTTGATCCTTGCATTCCTGGGTTAACAAATCATTGTCACATTTTTCTAACATCTGAGTTAATCATGACTCCAGGTGTGAGTACTGTACACCTGTGTTTTAACAAGTGGATTTTAACCCATGAAAATGCACAGAGAAATCTGTTTTAGGTGTCAAAGTGCCACAATATTTCGCTTCTCTGCCCCTTTCTTTCCTCTTTTAATTTTGTCATCATGCAACGTCAAACACTTCTCTGGACACAAACTGTTCTTATATCCTACCATACACTGGGATTCTGATTGGGAAATGGAAATACTCAGCAACTATCACAAGGCAGATTTGTTTTCCCCAGTGCCCTAATGCTAACACCTGTGAGCTGTGTTCAGTGCAAAACGCCTGGCTCCGAGGCGCGTATGCGCCCACGCGGCGCCTCTTTGCCCCCTTCCCCCGAAGGCACATGAGACTCACCAGCAGTCTCACGAGGGGAGACTGGATGTGAGCCCTCAAAAGGGCTCGCCCACGTGAGACCCAGCCTCTTCATCAGCCAGCTTTCCCCACCCGCCCACCACTTTCAATGCACAAGTATGAGTCTGACTGGTTGCCTAGTGGGGCCAGATAGGAAGTTTTGACCCAGGCACAGATTGGCCTGGTGCCCGGGGATTTTTCTCCTATCCCATACTGGAGCTGCGCGGTGGGTAAATAATAGGTTAAGCGAATGGCCACATGGGGTAGTAGTGTGAAGAACAGCAAGGCAGTAGGTGAGTCAGATCTCAAATTCCCTGTAGGCCCATCCAACCCCGCAGCATTGCAGATCCAGACATTACGACGCCGAGGGGAAGGATGCACCCGGAGGTCCCACCAGGTTGGCAGGAACAAAGAGTGGGCCTGGCCAACCCAGAATGGGGAAAGGGGATTTCCCGGCCGAGTCTGCCCTGTCCATGGACAGGGCACACTTGGGGCTATTGACTCACCCCAGTCAGTTGGAGGAGTCCCGGGAGACCCCGAGGTACCAACTTGGAACCTGCACTGCAGCAGGCCCCCATTTGGAGTTGTGTTTGATGGTTGCAATTAAGTTAATGAGTTAATAAAGTGTGGCCCAGAGTTTATACCCAAACATCTGTCTCGCGTGATCATTTTGGCGTGGGGGGGGCAAAGAGAACTTTGTTATTGTGACAAAGATTTTTATGTATACAACATGCAGCGACATTTTAGCTAGATGTTAATTATTCCAGAATATTCCAGATGTATTAGTGTCCTATTCGTTCTACCAGTCCTGAGGTTGTTCTAAAACCTTTTGATCATCTATTCGGAATTGAAAATACATTTGCAGAGAAGTTCACTACCAACTATAATGAAACAGAAAATAAAATGTGAAAAAAGAAAAAAGACTGATATCAATAACCCCGGGATTGGAATGACAACAAAAATTAAACAATTACTTTTCTCCATAACTAACCATATATTCATGAGCCTTTTTGTTATTCTGCACCAGATGGTTTCAGAAAATACAAGCAGCTTCCTTTAGTAAAAACACAATATTTTATTTCTACTTCATTAGAAATGAAATGGATGTACAAATAGCTCTACCATTTTCCTTTAAAAGTTGGCAGATATTAGTTAATTAGTGTAGCATCTGTGGCCTTTGTAACAGTGCATCCTGTATTACAAAAATCATTTAAAAGAAACTTCTAACCAAAAGGAGTGGCATATTCAGCTTTTAACCATCTTTTAATCCAACCTACTCCCCCCTTTTTTTTCAAATACACCACAGGAGATAATTTGAATGAATCCACAAAGAGAAGACAAATCTAAGAGACATTTTAAAACTATAGAACTTACCCGTAAAAGAGTATTTAGAGGAAAAATGAAGGGGGGGATATGATCCTGCTGATTTTCTTAGACATGTCAACTCAACAATGTTCAAGTGCATTGTTGTGAACTGATTGTCTGGGTTTGGATATGAGTTAGAGGTCTGTTTTATAGTGGTGCCATTCACATTAGGTGGCCATTTCCAAAACTGTGATGCTGAGGAATTACTAATCCCCTTCATGGAAATTAAGTTACACGAGTACACTGGTCTTCACAATGTTCCCTGTGAAACCACAGCAAGTGAACACAACTCTACATTTTATAACGTGGAACAAGGCCTTACTTTTAGGAAAATGGAACCCATCTTTATATCCTTGCTTCCAAGGAGACTGTGAAGCCATTTTAAGTTGTTGGTGTAAGCCTACAGAGCCCTAAATGACTCAGGGCTCAGATATTTGTAGTCTCACCTTCCTCAGTACTTTCCATCTGGTGCATTTGTTCAATGTAGTGGCATCTTATGCCAGCCGCCTTGGATATAAATTTAGCTATATTTTGGACAACTTGTGTATTAGGACTCTGGAACAGATCTGAAAGTCTGTGATCCATGTTCCAGTATTCAGTTTTATCCAACAGGGCAGACAGATAGTTTTGCCTGGTGACAGAATATAACACACAATCATATAAAATATGTGCAATATCCTCGATAGGAGGGTCCCCACAAATACAGGTTCTTTCATGATAAGGCAATTGGTGAAAATATTTTTCTGTCTTATTTAGAGCATTCTGCTAGCTGTAAACTGGGTATACATTTCCTTTTCAGAAGCCAGATGGATCTTTTCTCTTTCAGCATCCAATGGAACAACCATTTATGTTTTAATTTCGATTTTGCAACATCAGACTTGTCCTGGTGAACTAAATTGTAACCATCCTTTTAGAGATCCACCCCCCCCCGGACCTTTAAAACAACTCCAGGTTATATGGACGTGTAGGTTACATCCTGGGACACTATCCTGCAAAAGAAAGTCACATCAAATGTTGGTTTCCATACATAAATTTAATAGGAGTGGGGAGATTTGGAAGGGTCGTAATTTCATAGTATCCAACAGCAGTCTGTCAGTTTTCTAAGGTTTCTGCATTTCTGTTTTCCTAAGATTATGAATAATTCCTAGTTACTGTAATATTTAGACACACAAGAATGGCTGCAGATAATGAAGACAAAGTGAAATACAATTTTATTCTGCAAATCTCCCAGAACTGTCTGGGGCAACCATGGTCACAAGTCTCTTCTTTAAGCCTACAAGAGCTTAAGTCTACTCCCAGAATTAGAAATTTGTCAGAACTAAGGGAGTTCCAACAAACTACAAAATAATATTACTACAGCTGCAATATTATGTGTGAGATAAGTGGATTGATAGGGACATGTGCCTGTGTGGTAACACTAGGCACAGCGGTTTTTAACCTTGGGTCCCCAGATGTTATTGGACAAAATCCTCCAGATATCCTGGCCAGCACAGCTAGTAATGAAAGCTTATTGAAGTTTTAGTCCATGAACATCTCAAGACCTAAAGTTGGGAAACAATATTTGAGGAAGTGGACCATCTCTGTTGTGTAGCCTGTCCTCTGAAATATTTTCTCTTCTCCTCTTTCAGAAATAAAGCACCCATGCATGGATTTTGTTGCAGTTTAGATGCATGATAAACATGCTTTTATTTGCCTCAATGATTACACTTAATGATTTATGACTTCTTTCCCTATGACGTTTTAGTTCATGGCCTATTAATGAAGCAAAACAAAAAAGCCTTACAAATAAGAATGTGTCACTGGACCAAGGCCAAGAAGGATCAGTGGTTTTAGTCTCTAGCTGCAGGGCCAGGCTCTGGGAGTTTGAGTCCCCACCATGCTTCCTTTACAGGAGCTGGACTCGATAGTCCATAAGGGTTCCATCCAGCTGTGCAGTTCTAGGATTATGACAACGACAACAGCTATGGTATTTCTGGCTGCTACAGTATGTACAGATCTGAAAGTTGGACAATCAAGCAAGGTGACAGAAATGGGGGGGTTAATTCATTTAAAATGTGATGTTGAAGGAGACCTCTATAGATACCAAGGACCAGCATAAGAGTACATAATAAGTCAAAGGAAAGCATGGTCTTGAGTTTGCAAGATTTGAGTAGGGCTATTAAGATAGGACCCTTTGGAGGTCACTGATTGATAGTGTTGCCATGAATTGAAGTGACTTGATGGCACATAACAACAATAAAAAAATATCCCAGTTTACATTATGAGCACCAACATTTGTAGCTGTTTGTAATCTTAAGGGCAAACTCAGTTTTTCTTATGCATTGGGGTTCTAACCAGCATCACCTGGCATGAGTCAGTAACTTGGTTGCTACTTCTGCCCACTGCTCCATCTTGAATTTTTACTCTTATTGGTATTATTGGGTCTTTTCTGCTGATGATCCTGACTCTAGAACTTCCTCGCATGGGATGATTGTCTGGCCCCATCTCTGGTGTCCTTCCGCAGGCAGGCAAAGACCTTTCTCTTCAGGCAGACTTTTCTTATTGAGTGGGGTTTTAAATTTATTATTGCACTCTGTTTTAAATATGTTTTAATATTAATCTTAGCACTACTTTAATATAATACTTCTTTAATTCTTTTCTGACATTTGTATATGTCTTGTTTTTAAGCTTTTGATTATTGTTTTATGATATAAGCTGCCTTGTTTCCTTTTGGGAGAAAGGCAGGATAATAATATTTTAAATAAAATAAAATAAAAATATTATTCAAGCAAAAATACTCCCATAATCTTACTAGTCATTTCATTCTTCAAAATTGTTATATCACAGGCAACAGTGCAAAGCAAGTTTATGTACCATATTTAATATTCAAGAGGATTCTTCTCACTTTTTAACACAAATGCCCCCAAAGAAAATTTCTTCAATGTCTTTCTCTGCTTCTTTATCCTTTGAATCAAGGTCTGTAGCTTTATACCCAAAGGGTGCCAGAAATCTTTCCCACTGAACATTCATCTTTTTCTTATATGGTTACAGAAGGTAGTAAAATAAGGTAATAAAAGATAAAGGACCTGTGTGCACCTGGCAATGAGGTGTGTATACAGGTAAATCATAGGTAATCACAGCTGTAATATCTTCTTTCCAGATGTTCCTCTACCTGCTGGTATATCCTTTGCAAGGAGTTATACTGTATAATGTGGTCTAATAATAATAATAATTGCTACTTTTATTAGTATTAGGAGAAAAAATGAGCATTAACAGTGGGAAAAGGTCAGTTGTCAACAAAAAGTGTTCAAAATAAAGGAATGGGTATCCAAAAAGCAATGGGATTGTTTTGGTATGTTAGTTTTCACATTTAATGTTCAGAAAACCATCTTAGGGTGGTATTATTTATGAATTCCACCTGATCCATATTATTACCTTGACTGTTCCAAAGTCATTGGGCATTTCCTAAATCTCAGTATTTTTCCATATATAAGACTGTTTCCCTTAAAATTGTTAGACTAAAAATTGAGGGCCATCTTATAGGTGGAAGTAAGACAAGGAGAGAACTGTCCCATTGCAAAACTATAATTTTGGATTGGAAAAGTGAAGGACATTTTATACATGGGGAGAATCTTATAGATGGGGAAATAGTCAGGTAAGTTCTTACAGAGACATTTTCACTGTAGAGAGAGAGAAAAAAAAAGTGAAAGAGGTACAGGATCTGAAAATACGTCAGCAGTACATACAACATTTCCAGCAAAAATTATGGAATGAGGGAGGAGACCATGATAATATTATTATTTTAGGAAGGAGCATTGATAGATTGAGATTAGAGATGGACAGAAAGGGAACCACAAACCATTCAACACCCCCACCCCGGTGAACCAAGTTGATTCACTTCATGACCCAGTTTGGAACCAGTAACTCTTTCCCTTTGGCATTTTGTTTGCTTCAGCAAAAGGGGAATGCGCACCTACCCCTTCCCTCTGCCCTCATTGCCCCTGCCTACTTGCTCCTTCTGCCATCATGACTGGTGCCGTCCTCAGAGACAGTGGGCCATGGCAGCTGCAAAAGTGGAGGCTGAAGGAACAAGTAGCTTCTCCCTCAGCATGAACCAGAAAAAAAGCCATGGACTGGTTTGTTTTTCTGAGGATTTGTGATAGTTCATTTTCTGGCTCATGGCCATCTCTAATGGTGATTCAGTGCTTTCTTGAGGGAGTGGGATTTTTGTTTTGAAAGAGGAGAAGAAAGCTCTTGATTACACTACTGCAGTACTGTAATGTCCTAGTTCATTTTTTGGATGGTGAAACATAGCAAGTGCAGTTGTAGTAACTTTGAAAGTTCAGATGTTCATCACCACAGCCAGTAAACTCCTGCACCCAAGAGAGTCAATCATCAAATTACAGTCTCTAGTCTGTAGGAAAGCTCAAAGGGAACATTTAAGCCTTTGGAATAGTAGACGCTGTCATAATTCCTGCTGTTTGGAACGTGGTTGTGAGTCCAGTACACCATTGGTAGAGAAGTTGTGTGGAACACCATTAACATGCAACAGAATTCATAAAACAAGAAGGCAAGGTCCAAAGATGATGAAAATAGGCTGGAGAAGAAGGATTGAGGTGAGAATTGGACTACTGAGATTCAGGTAGCAGTTGCTTTTTTCTGTTCGTTTCATAGGAGGAGCAGAGAAAAGGGGAAAGTGAATGCTGATGTGGCAGCCTGAGGTGTGGTAGTGTGGCAGTCCTTTTGGCCCCAGTGTAGAGTCACAATTGGACAGAATGAAATTCTCAGAGATGCTTTTGGTGTCCCCTGAGACCTCCCAAAACACACCTCACGCTCCCACAAGCACCACACAAAAAAACCCTTTTGTCTCAAATTCATCTCTCCAACGACCATGTCTGGCAGCCCTGGAACCTCCCATTGACATTTCCAGACCCCTTTATTGACATTTTGATTATCTGGATAACTGGACAATGCTACCCTTTTCCATCCCATTGTCCCCAGCCCTTGGGGCTCATCAAACATTTCAATGGCAAACATCAGCCTAGCCACACCGGGATTACAGGATGAAGATGGGGTAATGTTACTGGGCCCAGTGACCACCCCAGGACCGCCCAGGACCGCTCTGAAGGACACCATGGACTATCCTAATTGGTGGCCATCATGAAGACTGCCACCCACCTATCCTAAGAGTCTGTGTGTGCCTTGTGGGAGGGGCAAGGGGTATAAAACATCTGTACACCTGGTCTTCAGGGTGGGCAATCTTCTCTGCCTTGTAGAAGTTGTTTGCAATTGCTACATTTACTCAATAAATTGGCAATTAATTGGGACTTTCTCGTGTTGGACTCTCTTCATTGGGAATTCTGAGTTCCAGCAGTATTCAGCAGGGACTAGCCTTGCTGACAGTCAACACCAGGCTTAGGAGAACTGAGAGGAAGAGGGAAAGGGAGAAAGAGGGAAGGAGGGGGAGGGAGGGGAAGAAATTATTTGAAGAACTAACAATGAAGGTAAAACAATATAGATGTGCAGTTGGTATGGAGGCCTAGCTGTTGTGTGTCATTATTTATTTATTTATTTATTTATTTATTCATTTATTCATTCATTTTTTATCTATCTATCTATCTATCTATCTATCTATCTATCTATCTATCTATCTATCTATCTATCTATCTAATTAGATTTATATACTGTGGCCAGTATATGGTTTACAAGGTGAAGAATACAAATTATAAAACACATACAGTGTATATATAGAAATTGAATACAAATAAAATAAAATACAGAATAACAAAAATAACCATAATCAATGTAATTACAATAAAAATAAACAAAATTAACATTTAAGCTAAAGCAGTCAAAAAAAAAAAACCAGAGACACATAACAAGAGTCGGAGGGGAAGATTCCTAGACATTATATGTTAAAAGAGCCACATGATATTTCATGAAAACTGCTTATTTTGGAATTGGTCTTCAGGTCTTCATCATTTGATTTCCCACATACAAAAGATTGCTTGAATAACATGTTTCACATTCACATCATTTATCTGTAATCAAATGCTATATATTTATGCCAGGGTTTGCCTTAATGTTGGTGTGGAATCACAGATAAATGGATAGTTCAGATACTGCAAGAGTTGCTGTGAAGAAAAGACAGTCAATGAAGGAATGTAGTTTTGACAGAGATAAGGAAGGGATGGCATGCAGTAGTTTTATGGTTTTTTTACTTGCTTATGCATTGGGAATGTAGCAAGACGTGCAGTAGCTTTGTCAACCCAGCCCGGAAATAAAGAGGCAAGACATGTTTGTGGGATTCAAATTAGGCCACAATTTATTGATATGAATTCACTCAATTCAACTGTTAAACGTCCCTTAAACAAGGGGGGGCTGAATGTAGTCCAAGCGAATCAGTTAATGATTCCTAATATTATTAGAAGGATGTTGCCCACCTGTTCAGCACCCTCCCAAAACCTGCAGTCTAGGCAGCCCTCATTCCTAATATCTGAACCTATTTATACCTAACACCTAATGTTCCTAATTTCCTATTCCATTTCCTTATTCCTATTGAGGGCTACCAGCTCAATAAGGGCATATTTTTCAATAACTTTCACTTGACTTAAATTTACCACTTGCACTACATGCCAGCTGTGACCAGTTATAAACCTCCCCTTAGCCTTAAAGAGAATGGGATGGGCAAAAACACACTGCCACTCTGGTCCAATCTGAGTAGAGGCAACAAATTCCCATCCAGCCCTTATGAAACCAGCTAATCTCATTCTCTTATTAGGGAGGGGGAGGGAGGGAGGAGGGAGGGAGGGAAGATGTCTGGATCAAAAAAGAGGCCTCTCACCATGTGGCAAGGCCTCTTCTAAACTACTGCCCCTGTAAGCAGCTCCGTAGACTGCACACAAGTGATGCCAACTGGGCAGGTAGACAAAGAGGCCCCTCCCAGCACTATGGCTGATAGAAGCTACTGATCTAGAGAAATCCTGGAAAGGCCTAGAGCAGTGCTGGCAAACCTATGCCATGGGTGACAAAGGTGGCATTCATCACCCTTTCTGTGGGGCACCCAACATTGCCCCCCTCACAGACACCTATATTCAGGTTAAATTGCTGTATTGGCACTTTGTGAATAATTAGTGGGTTTTGAATCACAGCACGGGCACTCGGTCTCTAAAAAGTTCACCATCACTGGCCTAGAGCAACCTTTGAAAATAAGCCACCTGATAAAGAAGAGAAGAAGAAAAATTACAGTCAAAACCTGAGGGACAAGCAATGAAGACATAGCCAGGATCAGCAGAAACATGGGTGGGTGGGAAAGTGTTAACTACCATCCACAAAATCATATACACGATAAAAATAACAAAATAAAATCCACCCTCTATAACAATATTTTGAAAGAATTTGCACTATAATGTCTGAGTTCTGAAGCGCCACCCACCAGGATGTAACTGACAGATGCCAAATACTGGACTTTGTAGATGAAACAGCTGGCCAGAAGTAGGCTAGTTAAAATTATTCATTATTTCACAGATGGTCCATTTGAGTGTTTGTGCTACCTGTCATGGAGCGAGTGAACAGTAGGGATGGAAACCGTTGCATGTCTCATTATAGGCAAAGATAAGGGACTGGAAAATTATCGGAATGTTGTGGTGCCCTCGAGAACAGAACAAGTAAAAAGAAGAGGATTTTGCACAAATAAACAAATACCTAAATCCACGAACGAAGTGAAATTGTACAAGCAAGCAATGCCAATCGTACAAAAGGGCAATTCTCACTTCTTTAAGGGTCAGAGGGATCTGAGAGGTTGTTATGAAGCAATTGCCCACTCCTGCTGTGCTTTCCGCATATTTCGTGCACATATGTGTGGAAGTGAAGAATCCTGTGGGGCTTCCAAATTCCCCGAGGAAGGCATTTCTTCAACTTGAAACACAGCAAGACTGAAGAACTTGGTAAGTATGCTTTCCATTCCTAGTGAACAACACTCTTCTTTGAGCAAAGTGGGGAGAGGAAGGTCAAGCCACACACTGGCCACGCTGCAGCTCTCCCCAGCAATCAGGCCCTTTGCACATTCTCTAGTGTAGTCGCTTGGATGCTTGTCACTGACCTGCCCAGGGGAGTTTGGCAGCTTTCGAGAACAGGTTTCTGGCAAGCTCATCTACATTCAGGATGGTCCTCAGAATAAGGCATCCTTTCCCTTTTAATTCAGACGTTCAATAGCCATGTTGGCCTGCTTTGCAGGAGCTGAATCACCTAACACCAGCAAAAAAAAAGTATTTCTTCTTCTTTTTTGTTTAAGAACCAGGCCCTTCGCCCTCTTTTCACTTTGCTTCCATTAGTAGCAAATCCCCCTTGTCCTTTTTAATTTTTAATTACCATTGTCTGTTCACCTTTGTTTTACCCATGACATCTTCAATTTAAACAGTATCAGAGAGGTTGATGTGAACAGTTTTCTTTTCAGCTTAAGTGACTGCAGCTCGTTTAGTTGTTAATTATGCAGGGAGGTTTGCATGGCTGCGGCTGGTAATTTGAATATGCTCCCAGTGTCAGGTCCGTGTCTGGGCAGCTGAGCTTGTAAAAGGATTATGATGTATATATGGTTCATGGCTAAGAGGGCTAATGAAAGAACCTCATTTAATCAAACACAATTAATTAAACGAACTTATGATATTAACCCATCTTTCCGTGCATGTATAATTTATATTAATTGATCTTCTGCATTGAAATTGACCAATCAGGTAGTCTGCTGACAGCCCATGAAAGGGAAGAACTACCATTAGCAGTAGTTTGATGCAAACCATAATTGATGGGTCAGTGTGTTTTAGGGATGTAGCTAAAGCTTTGTTAATTGTCATAAGAAGTTCAAATTGATTGTGTCTGCATTAGTACATAAATTTAAATTGATTAATGTTTTGTTCTAAAATTAATGTCTCTACTGGATGGGGTGATACGATGCTTTATTTATTGGATTCATTAATGCACTTAGAGAAAAGGGGAAAATAGCATTGAAGTTAGGTAACGGAGAGTAGATCGTTAAAGACAAGTTCAGTGGAGCCATCTGAGGGACAGCATTCTGACACTGTGTCTAAGCTGCTCACTGAGGCCTGAGCTTCATAACATGTGCAGATATACATGCTTCCCCCTCCCTCTCTCTCACGCACACAGACCCACACAAAATATGGATGTTAAAGCTCCAAAGGCTTGAAAGAAACCATGGCATGGGAGTGTTTAATTCAAATCCTTCTTAAGATGATTGTGAGAGTGGGGGGAAGGATAAAGAGAAAAAATAGGGTATTAAGAACCCTAAGGAGGACTGAAAGACCACAGGCAATGTCTCCCCCCCAACAACAACAAATTTTCTTTGAATATTGTTTTCTGTATGTGGTTTGCAGACCATCTTGATGAGTGGGAAGGTTGAAGGGGCAGTGATATCTTGACAGCAGAGTTAGGTTATCCTGACCCTCCACCCTCTTCTTCTGCTGTGTGGAAGCCAAATGTCAGATTCTATGTTGCTGAACAGATCATCTTTTGATATGGTTTATAGCACCACCATACTTTGGTACAGTTTGCTCTCAGCTTTTCACTTTGCATTTCAGAGCCTTTACCCTTCTTACACACATGTGGAGGACTGAAGCAACACACGAGCTCTCCTGGGCCAGGGGAATGGGAGTCTCTGTTGTTTATAACCCCCTCCTTCCGCTTACCAACAAAACAAAACAAAACACAAAAAGTGAACATCTGTTTCTGATAAACTAATTTAAACAGAAACGTGTAATGCATCCCAATCCCTTTTACAAAATGGCTCTTTATTTTATTGGAGGAATAAAAGAGTTTGACTGTTCAGCATTTACTACGGTACAATCATGTTCTAAAAAAGAGAACCTCTCCATTTTTCATGAGGAAGCATTCTGAACTGCACACAGTAGAGAAGATTAGATATCGTCTCTTTGCTGTCTTCTTGAAGTATGGGGTGCAATGTATTATTTACAGTCAGTTCCCAGAGTCTAAAGAGAATTGAAATATATTCAAATAACACTCCATGTGGTGGCACTAGTGAGTAGCAAACATCATCACAATTGGTTTCTCGATTACATTCTTTCCTCTCAGAACTTCTGAGGTAGTAGTACTTCTTTTTTCTTTCTGTTTCCTTTTTTTAAAAAAAATTGAAAGCAAAGTCATATTGTTCCAAGGCAATAGAGATAAAGTGATGAGATCTGTCAAATGCAGCAATATTCTGCATTAGTTTTGACAGTCTGAGTAAATGAAGTTCTTATTACTAGCTTAAATTATACATCCAGTGCTCCTCTTTTTATTGACCAGCTTTATATGGTGTGTACAATAGAAGGAAAATGAGATTCACATATTCCTGTTGTCTTTATGGCTTTCATTCATAGTTACCACTGCAGTCCTTGTCCTTTTGGGTAATACTTCTGGGGTACATTATTTTATCATCTTGTTTGGGGATTTATTTTGCAAAGCTTTATGCACAATGACATTTGAAAGTGTTCAGCTCTGCACCAGTGGGGGGGGGTGGGAATGTCTTCTAGGGGAAAAAAACTGAAAAGTTTTGCTGTGTAGGTCACATGCCATCTAAAATGGGGAGTAAAAAGTGAGGTTTATTACTTAAATCACATGGGGAAAGGAGAGAAAGGAGAGCTGGGTGGTGTGGCATGATATACTGAAATATTTCACTGCAGGAGTATTGTGCTTATTGGTGAGAAGATAGCAAGAATGGGCAATTTAGGAGCCTGTTTGAAATTCAGACACCTGGTGTCATTTTTTTTTCTAAAGAGAGGAAGGTAAAAGAAAGAAAAGTCACCCTTGTGACTCAAAATAATACTATACTACCTTCATTAAGTAGTAGTGTGAATGGGTTGCAGGTACTTATTTGAGAGGGAGAGATCTTGAATTGATATCCCTCCTCCCACCGTTTCAACCCTCCCAAAACCGAAACTCACTCAACAAGTAAAGCCAAGTGTGCTGTCACTTAAGAGTAATTATTTTGTTAATTGTGTGGTGGTGTAGTCTGCTGCCTAAGCATCACATCTGTGCCTCAAACAACCTCCCCTCCCCACTTCATTCATCAGGCGATCCTCTTCTGCTTTTGATTTCCTGTCTTCAACAGAACCATCCTGAAGCACTCTCACTTCACCTTACTTGCCCTCCCTTGTTAACTGAAGACTCTCCCCAAGAAAATGCATGCTCCCTTGGCTTCTTAAGTGCCATCCCAGTCTTCATTCTCCCTCCCTTTCTCTCTCCCTCCGTCACTGTCCATGTTGCTGATATTGTTCTCAGCCTTTGGTCCTCAACAAGCATAACCAACCAGTCAGAAATGTTAGGAGGTGAAAATCTAAATGTCTAGAGATCCTAAAGGACACTGCTACAGAATATCACTGTGCTCATGCTTTTTTAAAAAAACAGGTATACTGCAGATCATTTGACTAGTAGAGTAATCCATAGGCCAATCTGTGAAGCAATTAGGTCAAACTGTTTCTGTGAATCCAAGCATATGGATGGTATATGGACTCTGCCATGCTCTGAATCAGCTTATCATTATCTATTTACATGGGTGTTTGGGGGGAGGGTGGGCTGTCATGTCAGCTCTTCACCATCCTGTCTACACAGAAGCAGCTAAGATGGCTGCAAGTGGCAAGGCTATTTGTCCACATCACCCAGAATGAGCCCTAAGTCCCAGTTCAAAGTTGAAACATTATCATCTTGGAAATTTGTGGGGCTATGATTTATTTATTTATTTATTTATTTATTTATTGGAATTTTATACCACCATTCTGGCAGCGAGGCCACTCTGGGCAGTTAACAACAATTAATCAATATGAAATAATACAAGCAAAACACAATAAAATAAGCAAATACAATAAAATAAACATAAGAATACAGTATATATAATGAAAATAACATAAAATGACATATAATATTGAACACTTATCTTTTGGGAGGCAATGAGTATATAGGCCAGTTACATTTGAAGAGTAATTGAACAAATAGTTGTATTTTTGTATATAACAATGTTTTTAATCACTTTTAAAATTTACTGCTGAAGGAAATTTTAATACTGCTGAAGGAAATTTTAATAATATTTTAATATTTAAAAAACGCTTTGCTTCAAGAAGAAAGAAGCCAGAACACCAGCCTGAAGATGACGAGTGAGACCTCGTCGAAACGTCGCCAAAACAACCAGATTTCTACACGGGAAGAAACCCGAATCCACCCTAACATGCATGCATATATGAAAATATATATATATATATATATATATATATATATATATATATATATATATATATATATATATATATATATATATATATATATATATATATATATATATATATATATATATATATATATTTGTTTTTAGCATGTAGGGTTAGATTTTCACGGGTATAGGTATGCATGTTAGGGTGGATTACTGCTGGGGGGTGTGGTTTCTTCCGTGTAGAAATCTGGCTGTTTTTGTGATCTGCGTTTTGAGGACGAGGTCTCACTAGATGGCTGTTTCATCTTCAGGCTGGTGTTCTGGCTTCTTTCTTCTTGAAGCAAAAGCGTGGTCTCAGTTGAAGTCCTTCTATAAATACTGCTGGGGGTGTGTGGTTTGCTTGCTTTGTTGCTGATTGCAGGTTCCTTTGTTCCTTTGTTCTTTTGTGATCTGCTGTGTGGCTGAGGCGATCGTGCTAAGGGATTAACTGCTGGTGGCTGTTTGGATGGCTGTTTAGATGCTGGTGGGTTAGATGGCTGGTGGGTTCTGGCAGTATCCTGGGCTTTGGTGGAGTGGGGTCCTGTGTCTTGTGAATTCATTTTGGTCTGGCTATTTCACCATAGTCTGTGGTCTCCCAACTTCTATCTGTTTTTTTTGGGGTGTGTGAGTGTGCTCCATGTGGTGACTGGAGTGGGGTGCCGCAGTAGATGGTGCAGTCGTGGTTTTGTTATTGGATGGTGGTTTCGTTTCATCTGTGGGAAGGGTCTGGGTTTGTGTTTGGTGTGGATGGAAGGTGGTGGCATCTTGTGTCCTTTTGGACCTGGTGTCAGTCTTTGTGACAGAGGCTCGTCTGTTGACCAGGGCTAGTTTCCAGATGTCAGGCAAGCGGGAGGTGTCATCACGTTTATTCATGTTGTTTGGGTGTTTCTCTATTTCAATGGCTTCCATGATTATTCGACTGTTGAAGTGTCCAGTTTTGGAGATGAGTTTGGTTCTTTCAAAGTCAATTTCATGACCTGTTGTTTTTATGTGCTGGAAGAGAGAGGAAGATTTTTCTTCTTTTTTTGACTGCGTTCTTGTGTTCTGCGATGCGTGCGCTTATTCTCCTGTTTGTTTGTCCGATGTATGTGGCGACAGACTTTGGACAGACTTTGCATGGTACTAGACTCCTTGGTTTTCTAGCTCAATCTTGTCTTTGGGGTTTCTTAAAATGTTGGCTATTTTTTGGTCGGTGCAAAAGGCTGTCTTGATATTGTGTTTGTGGAGAATTTTGCTGATTTTGTCTGTGGTGCCTTTGATGTAAGGGAGGAGGGTGGTGCCGTTGTTCTCTTCTGTTTCTTGGTTCTTGGGGGGTGTTTCCTTTTGGATTAGTTTGGTGATGGTGTTTTTTTGGAATCCGTTCGCAATTAAAACATTCGAGAGAGTGTGTAATTCAGTTTTTAGGTGGTCTTTGTCAGCGACAGGCGTTTGGTTCTGGAGATGAGGGTTTTTGCTACTGGAGTTGATCTGTGCAGGGTGGTGGTGTGATTGTGCATTTAAGTAGCGGTTTGTATGTGTTTTTTTCTGGTAGATGGTATGTCCTAAGGAGCCGTTTCGGGTTTTTGTAGATTAGGACGTCCAGGAAGGGAAGTTGGTCTATTTCCATAGTGAATTGTATTTTGGGGTGTAGGCTCTATTTGAGATGATTTTTGGGGTGAGGAAGTTGAGGAAGTTGTTCAGTTTATCTTTCCCGTGTGGCCAGATAACAAAGGTGTCGTCAACATATCTGAGCCAGAGTTTGGGTTTTTGTTCGGACTTCTGTAACGCGTTGGTTTCAAAGTGTTCCATATATAGGTTTGCGATGACCGGTGAGAGGGGTGATCCCATGGGTGCTCCTTCTATCTGTTTGTATCTTTGTCCATTGTGGATGAAGTATGTGTTGGTTAGGCAGTGGTTGGTCAGATCTAGGATGTGTTTGGGGGTTGTATTTGTTGTGGATAGCTGTCAAGGCTTCTTGAATGGGCACTTGTGTGAAGAGCGAAACAACATCGAAGCTCACGAGTAGGTCATTGGGTTGTAGGTCTTGTTTCTTTATAATTTCTATGAAGTGGAACGAGTTTTGTACGTATGAAGTGATGGATTCTGCATAGGGCTGGAGTTGTTTGGCAAGAAATTTGGCGAGGTTTTGTAGAGGTGAGCCTATGGAGCTGACTATGGGTCTGAGAGGTGTTCCTTCTTTGTGAATCTTGGGGAGGCCGTAGAGCTTGGGGCATCTGGATGATTTCTCTCTGGGGATGATGCTTGGCTTGATTTCTTCACTTAAGGGAGAGGCTTTTATTTTGGCTTTGGTGGTTTTTTCCAGGTAGGTGGTGGGGTCTGTGTTCAAAGGTATGTAAGCAGGGTCTTGTAGTAGGTTGGATAGTTTGGCTTGGTAGTCGGATGTGTTCATCACCACTGTGGCATTGCCTTTGTCTGCTGGGAGAATGATTATGTTGTTGTCTATATATATAAGCAGAAATTCTTCAAGTTCTCTGCCATCATGTCTAACTGGCAAGGGCTGTGTTTATTTGATTCAACTTTTGCTATTTTGTGCCAAGCATAATATCAAAATTAGAGATGGGCACGAAATGTCAAAATGGCGTTTCATTTCAGTTTTTGTTTCTTTTCCCCCCGTTATGTTTTGTTTGTTATAAAATGATTTTTTTAAAAAAATGTTTCATAGTTTGTTTTTTATTTTTTAAAATGTTTTTTTACACTGTTGGGGACGGGCTAGCCACTTGGCAGTTTTTTTTCTCCCGCTGACCAGCTGGCCCGGTCAGTGGGGTTTGTTTTACTCCCACCAACTAGCTGACCCACAGGGAAGCCGGTCAGTGGATTGATTTTTTTTACTCCTGCCAACCAGCTGGACCACGGGGAGGCAGGTCAGTGGTTGTTTTTAATCCTGCTGGCCTGCTGGCCCATGGAGAGGCCAGTCAGTGTGTTTTTTATTATTTTTCCCACCAACCGGCTGGTGCAAGCCCCAGGCACCATCTGATTGGCGCTTATTTTCATTATTTATTTTGACAATCACCAAGATTGGCACTTGTCAAAATAACTAATTAAAAAAAATAAAAAACAAAATGAAACAAAATGAAAATTTCCATTTCATTTATTTTCATTTTTAAGGGCACTTTGTTTTCGTTTAGTTAGGAAACGAAATGAATAATGAATAACACAATGAAAAAAAAATTGTGCCCATCCCTAATCAAAATTGTCCTCTCAGATACTTTCCTGGTACACTGGTAATGATTCTAAAGTGACTAATAATATGAAACACACAAAATATTATTTTTGCAAGCAAAGCAAAATATAATAATAATGGCAACATGCTCATCTTGAACTACTGGCACAATTCATTGCTTTAAAAATCCTCAGTCCTAGAATATTAGAATCTATTTGACACAGCTGCTTTGCTATAGCAAAAGTCAATTAATATTAGCATTTATTAATGTTTTCAACTAGAATATCGAGAGAGAGAGAGAGAGAGAGAGAGAGAGAGAGAGAGAGAGAGAGAGAGAGAGAGAGAGAGATTATTTATGCTTAAAATTGGCTGTCTGTAACTCCCATCCAAAACTAACCCAGAGGAAAAAATTACAAGTTACTGTCCTTGTTTACAATGACTGGAGACAAAACTGAGTAATTTTTGTCCCTTTGTCATGTTGCTTTAGCAGATCTTGTTGAGTAAAGCAAACAGGTGTCCCCTGGTATTGATCCGTGATCGTGGCGAAGAGCTATTATTAGATTTTGAAGAGGGGGGAAAAACATTGGAGATGAAAAGGGATAGTGGGACAGGTTATTGATGATGGTAATAACCGTGCTCAGTGGTCTCCAAACACCGGAGCTGTAAAGTTGACCAGATGAGGAGATCAGTATAGATATGTTGAGGGGAAAAGACAATATGAAGAAGTATGGAGCATATTGTCTTACCTGGCAGAGTTATTAAAGTTCATTGCAGGAAGATGAACTGTTTCAATATGTTAAACACTTGAGGCTGTTAAGAAAGAATGTATGTCACAGGAAGAGGCATTGGTTGGGGAGCTTTTCATTTTCCACCACCCCTCCTCAAAATTCCAGTTTGTTTCAGGCCCTGAAAAGCTGGAGCCAATGTTTATGCTTTAGTATTTGTCTCTTCTTTTATCACCGCAGTTCTCTTTTATTTTAAAACAATGTTATGAAGTAATCAGTAGCTTTCAGCAGGAGAATGTAGGATATGATCCAGAGACTTCTTTATTTAATGATCCTGATATTGCTCTCATTGTGAAGACCCTGGGAAGGAAGGTTGTTCTTCTTTTGGTAATCAAAATCACTTTAAGGTATGTTAGATGAGAGGCTGGGTAAAGATTTATATCTAAGCATCCTAGAAGTCTACTGGCTTTATCTAATATTTACAACAATAACACCAATAACATGTTTTCTATAATAAAACATGAATAGTCGTCAGCTCAAGGATTCTAAATCCACATTTAAATTGTTTTCCAGGTTTCTCTGACCAGTGTTATAATGGGATCAAGGATCATGGGGTCAAAACTTCAAGAATTTTGGGCTAACAGGAACAATCACATTTTCCCTCCTTATTTCCCACCAAGTTTTCTGTTGCTTTGAACTTAATTGCAGTCCCTGCTTTTATCAGGGAGCAAACAAGTTGCCCCAGCAACAATATGCAATTATGAGCTATCCCATAATGATTGGTATATGAAAGAAAGTATCTCCATATCTTACTCTTCCTATATTCTAATTTTAACACCCTTCTTGACATCTGTATAGGTTCAAGGTAGGAGTGTCCAGAAACCTTCCGAACTCACATTGCAGCTGAATATAGAGCACAGTGTACGATCAATCAGTTCTCTGTAAGAGATGGGCACAAAATGAAAAATGAAATGCTGCTTCGTCATTTTTTTAGGTAATGAAACAAAATGAAAGGAAAGGAAACAAAATGAAATGAGAAACCAGCATTTCATTACAGACAAAACTAAATGGTCATTTTCCCCCATTGAAATGATCTGTTTTGTTCCATCAGTAAAAGGGGCCCTTATCTGCTGGGCTTGCAATGAGCCGCCACCGCCGCTGGAGAGGGAGGAGGGGGAGGTGGGTGCCCACAGCCACTCCAGCACCCGCATTCCAGCACTCATCTCAGCTGGAATGCGGGTGGGGGGTGACTCACCTGGAGTCCTAGAGGTACCAGATTTTGTTCCTGGGAGCCATTTTCAGAGGGGTCCAGCCAAGCTGTCATTGGCTGTACCCCTTTAAAAATGGCCAGGTCACCACCAGGGGATCCCCATGGTGCTGACTGGTGCTGACTGGGCCATTTTTAAAGGGGTACAGGTGATGACAACTTGGCTGGATTTCTCTGAACACGGCCCAGTAGCCACCACGGGAGCACCGCACTGGCAACAGGTCATTTTTAAAGAGGTCCAGCTGAGCTTCCATTGGCTGGAGCCCTTTTAAAATGGCCCAGTCACCACTGGGGGAATCCCCTGGTGGTGACTGGGCCAGTTTTAAAGAGGTCCAGCCAATGGCTGCTTGGCTGGACCCCCTGAACATGGTTGAGTCGCCACCATGGGAGCCTCGCACTGACAACCTGGCCATTTTTAAAGCGGTACAGCTGAGCTGTCATTGGCTATACCCCTTATAAAATGGCCCAGTCACTAGTGGGGGTATGCCTGGTGGCAACTGGGCAAGTTTTAAAGGGCTACAGCCGATGACAGCTTAGTTGGACCCCTTTAAAAATGGCTCCTGGGCACCAAACCTGCTGCCTCTAGAGCCATTTCATTTTGTTTCATTTTATTTCATATGATTTTTTTTAAAAAAATCATAAGAAATGAAACAAAATGAAGTGGGGTGAACAAAAAACAAAATTTAAGTGTTATTTTTCAGTTTCATGCCCATCTCTAGTTCTGTGCCCTTTTGGTGTCTTGGCCTGTAACAGTGCTTGTTTCTAGTTCTCCATAAATGTCCTACTCCTTAGAATGGCAGACTGGAAGTGGCAAGGCCATAGCCATTCAGTTCATAGACTGAGTAGCACTTGTAAGATAAGAGGCCACCAGCCACAGTCTGCAGAGCTGGAGGCTGATTCTTATTTTCCTTCCAAAAGAAGTCCTCTGTCAGTTTCCTGAGGCCACCAACTCTAATAGTAGGAGTGGGAGTCCCTAGTCCAGTGTGCCTAGTTCAAAGACATTTGGGTTCAATAACAAGATGCTGCAACCATTTCCAAAATTTGGGCAAGTTTATGGGATTTCCCCCACCCCCACCCCAAAGAAGGTGTGCAAAAAATTAAAAAGTTGTGATGATCTACAATATTTTAAAACTAGAAGCTTCAAGGAACCACTGCATCTTAGCTCTGTTGAAAAACTGTAAATAAGACTACAGATATGTATGATACATCGGGGGTCTCCTTTTCTGCTTCACATTTATAGCCCTCTGTTGTTCCTTTATTTAGTTTTTGAAGGAAACAACTTAAAGCTGCATTTCATATATTTCTTTGGTGTAATTTCTACACAGCTTTGCTGTGTGGGGGCTCCAGTTTCTCTGTTTAATTAAATTGGGCTCAATGAGGCATCACACCTCCACATGATAAGCCCATTCATCTTTATTTGATTCTTGGCTGACACCTGAGGTTGCCCTATGACATAGGTTAGGTCATTGAGTGGCCATTATCTCCGTGTTTGCTCTTGCATGTTTCTCCTAACCACCTTCCTGAAGTCAAATCCAGATGATTTGTGCCAATTTCATGGGGGCACCAACTAGAACATCTGATAACTTTCTACATGGCTGATTTTATGCAATCTCACTTGTACATCTCAAGCTGCTGTGTCTGTCAAAACACAATTTTATCCCTTCTTAGGGGACTTATCAAATGGGCTTTGATAGAGCTATGAGTACTAGAGGTCTCAATTATAAAATGTCAAGACATTACCATACAATTTTTACAGTAATTTCACAGTGTCATTTTGTGATTGCTTTAGGATAGCTTTGAAGCATGGCTGAAGTGAATTGTGGCCCCTTAATGGTCTGGATGATACATACTGTAAGTTGCTGTGACAGATTCATGGACATTGTTAGGAATACTCTGCATGTGGCATAAAAGAGAGATGCAGACAAATAAAAACATACACACAGGCAAATAAACTGTAAATTGAAAAAAATCTGGGAAAAAGGTAATTATGCTGGTAGGAAAAAGCATGTGCAACCTACTCTTAGGCATTTGTACTCAGGAGTAAGCTCTAGTGTATCTGTAGGAATCTTTGGCCAAATGAATTAGAAAGCTGAATTTGAACTTATATATTCAATGTATACTCTTGGACAAGATCATGGAGAACAAGGGTATAAATGGCTATCATTATGGATGCCTAAGGACAACCTTTGGGTTGGAGAAATAGGCAGGATATCTGTCAACACTATTTGTAGGGAATTGTAAGCAGGCGAAGACATCTGCTTAGGAATACCCTGAAGCAAATGGTGAGCCACTGTGAGAGGCAGAATGCTGGACTGGATGGGCTGTGGCCTGTTCCAGCAAGACTGTTCTTATGTTCTTATGTTCTTGTATACTCTTACACTTATATTGACCTATAAAGGTTTTTACAATTGATGCCCTTCAAATAGAAACCTACCCTTCTGTGTGGCCATCCATAATCTATGGGATCATTTCTTTGAGTTCTTCAGGGTCTAACTTTCAAAACCTCACAACATCCACTGCTATCTTTTTCACATAAGGTCAAGACCTCCCTCCCCCACCCCGTGCATTTTAAGTATTCTTAAACATTCTAGCAGACATGTGGGGTGATATTTATTTGGTTACTTTTAGAAATGGGCACGAATCAGAAAAATGGTGATGTATTTTTATTTGTGATTTGTCAAGCTCAACAAATCACAAACATTTTTTCCTGACAAATGGATGAACCCATTCATATCTTTTTCTGATAAATGGATGAATCCATTCATAAATTATTTTTTTTACTCTAAAACACTATAAAATAGCCTTCAAAGTATCTAGAGAAATTAACATTGCAGGCAAGCTTCCCTTGATTCTTTGGTATAAGCCTTGCAATGTTGGTGTCTTTTGGAGCCTTTGGGATCATTTTATAGCCCGATGAATCAATTTATATTCATTGGGGGGTTATCAATTCATATGAGCATGAATCAATAACTTAGTGGTATTTTGCAATGCATTATAAATGTATGCCCATCTGTAGTTATTATGCCTGCTGATGACTTGGTTGTTTGGAGTCTGTTTTTGGTCTTCCCATTTAGGATGTTTAACCTCCAGCCTGCTAATTACTGACTATAACACATTTCAAGTGGTTTATGGCTATGTCTTCAGCAATTTGAGGAATTTCTTTTTCTTTTTCTTTTCACCTTTTCTTTCTTTGTTTCATTTTGTTTTGCAAATAAGTAACTCAGTTTAACAAGGAGGTATAAACATAAAGTAACAAAATGTGGTGTGTTGATGCCTAACACAAAGAGTCTTGTGTCACATAGAAAAACCAGCAGATAAAATTTCTTAGTTGAAATCCTGTTGCTTGGTGCAGTGAGTTGCAGCTAAGTTACACTTTCTGATCAGTGGCAATTTGGTGAATCAACTCTTCTGTTAAGTTCCAGTGATTTAAATGTGCCTACTCTAATTGCAGCTATCATTGGAATCAATGTAACATAAGGAGGAGCCAACTCACTGAATCCTTCTTGATTTCATG
Source organism: Phrynocephalus forsythii (assembly GCA_029282475.1). Taxonomy (NCBI): domain Eukaryota; kingdom Metazoa; phylum Chordata; class Lepidosauria; order Squamata; family Agamidae; genus Phrynocephalus; species Phrynocephalus forsythii. The sequence continues at coordinate 48,723,624 of JAPFRF010000003.1, read as the reverse complement.
TGTCTTTTCTGGTTGAGTTACTTTTCCAGGCAACAGGAGTTCAACCATTGTGGTACATGCTTTCATTGCCTAAAATGAAATTTATTTATTTATTTATTTATTTATTTATTTATTTATTTATTTATTTATTTATTTGAATTATTTCATTTATATAAAGCACCATCTGGCCCAAGGGCCAATCTGGGCAGTTTACAAAATTTAAACTTGATTCACACAACATACAATATATAAATAAGTCAAATATAATAAAACCATTATTAAATAGAAAAAAATATAACAAGAGGGCAATTAGTAATTTAAAAAAATAAAAGGACAATGCAGAGGGAGAAAGAATTAACTAGGGATTGGCATGGAATGGAAAAATAATGTTTTATTTCATTTCATTCTTTGTTTTGTTTTGTATTAGAGATGGGCACGAAACAAAAAAAATCATTCCGTTATTCGTTATTCATTTCATTACATAACGAAATGAATAACGAAAATTGTGATGAAATTGGAATGAACAGAACAGAACCACGAAAATTAGGTTCATTACATTTTGTTTTCATTAATTGTGACACACAATTAAATGAGCTATTTTTAAATGTTAAAAAACATCCTGAATATCCGTAAAAAACCAGCGATAATTATTAATTCTGCCTGATAATACCTACCAGGTGGGTTGGGATCCTTAAAATGTGCATTTATGTCTTTTCTCAGATCGCTGTATTTTTTCCTTTAGGGGGACTTAGGGGACATCGACCCAAAATGGCTCCCAGATGCCTAATATTGATTTCTTGGGTATTAAAACACCCTGGACATCCATAAAAACGCAGTGATCATTATTTGAAATTATTACCTACCAGGGGGTTGCAGTCCTTCAAACGTTTGTTTTTGTCTTTCTCCCATCGGGATATATTTTTTCCTCTTTAAGGATGACACAAAATGGATTCCAGTCACAAAATGGATGCAAGCCATGTGATGGGATCATGTAAATTCTTGGACAATTTCAACCAATAGCATGCCCAGGTTGCAGACTGGGTAGGCGTGGCAGCCACAGAGGGCATAAAAAGCTTTGGCAGCCCCCGTCCTCCTTGCAGTCTGTGGTGGGAGTTAGGGTGGGATTGCTGTCACTGCGACTCATTACTTTAGGCCAGGCAGGCATGTGTGTGTCTCCATGTTCCTGCTGGCTGCAGCCTGGCTCTTAGGGGAGAGAAAGAAGAGATTTCTCTTGCAGCCTCCCTGTGTGCATGCGTACCTCTCGGTGAGTACCCTCCCCTGCCCCGCAGTACAGTCACTCTGCAGCTGCCTTACGCCCTGGGCAATGTGTGCTGCTGCATTTGCAGCCTCCCTGCTTACCTAGTCTATATTGTGTCTCTGCCAGCATCATTTTTTAGTGTTTTCCCTCTGGTCTGGGGCATTGGGGGACATCCGTGCGCAGAAATGCTTTAAGTCGTGCAAAAAGTGGGTAAAAACGAAAAATGAAAAACAAAAAAAATGAAATGATTTTTTTTCAAAAAATTCATGAAAAATGAAAACGAACTGAAACGGACCCTCAATGAAAAATGAAAAACCGAAACGTCATTTTTTCAATTTGCACCCATCTCTATTTTGTATCTTATGATTTTTTAAAAAAAAATCATATGAAACAAAAAGAAACAAAAAGAAATGGCTCCCCTGGGTCCTAGAGGTACCAACCGGGCCAGGTTTAAAGAGGTCCAGCCATTGACAGCTTTGGCAAGAGCTCTCAGAATATGGTCAGGTAGGCAGTGTGATCACATGGAACTGCCTACCCAATCATTTTCTGAGGGTTCCTTCCAAGCTGTCAATGGCTGGACCCCTTTAAACCTGGCCCAGTCAGTACCACCTTCATAGGTGCACCTCAAAAGAACATGTGGAACTCCCTCCCACTGGAGGCCAGGACTGCCCCATCTCTGCTATCTTTCCAGAAGCAGGCAAAGACCTTCCTCTTCAAACAAGTTTTCCGTGAATGTGGGAATTCCTATTATCTAACTTTATATGGATTACCATACATGATTGCATTGACTGATTTCACAAAAACACCAGTGTTTTCCATGGTACTTTCCACCCCTCATAATGGACTTTCCTTTTCTTTTTGCGTGCTCTTTGTAGCTCTCCTGTAACCTTTTAATGTTCTAAGATGCCTTTTTAAATTCCCTGTTCCTGACTTGAATATGTCTTAAATGTTCCAGGCTGTATATTGCCCCTCATTATTATGAGTAGAGATGGGCACGACTAGGGAAAATGACGTTTTCGAGTTGTCGTGTGTCAGAGGCAGTCCGTTTCGGCTCGTTTCCGTTTTTTGCGAAATTTCACAAAAATTAGTCGGTTCGTTTTTTTGTTTTTTCGTTGTTGTTAGTACTGGTTTGGGGGGGATAGCGGGCTCCTAGAGGGAGCTGCAGGAGTCAGCCAGAGCCAAGTGACGGACTGGCAGACTCTTTGCACACGCTGTGTCTCACGTACTTGCATGTAGTGCAATGCAAGTAGATCTGGCTTAGGGTTAAGACGGGTTAGCGCAAGGTCTAGGGTTGGGCTAGTTATGGGTGAGGTTAGGGTGAGTATTGGGGTGCACCTCTGGGTGCCTCTCTGACCCACTTAGAAGGACAGTGTACTGGCGTATGGGTTAGGCTTAGGCTTAGGGTTCGGGTTTGGGGTAGGATTAGTGGGCTGTTTATGCCCGATTGGCACATCCCAGAAGTCTCTGTGGTCAACCTGGCCAAGTGGCCATGCGATTGGTGGAAAATTTGCATGGTCCACTCCCATGGGCGAGCCCATCATTGCAAATGTGCAGGTGTAATAAAATAAAATAAAATAAAATAAAATAAAATAAAATAAAATAAAATCAACAGAGACTTTTTTTTGCAAGAAAAACCCACTGCTGCTACTGTAAAAATTCAAGCATTTAAAATAGCTAATTTTCGCATGTTTCTGCGGTGCTTTGGTGGGGTTTTGGGCAACGATTTAAAAAAAAATATTGCGGTCGCCATTTTGGATCCCCCGCACTGCATGGCAAATGGATGCGCCCTCCCAGCCTGGTACCAGCAGCGCAGCAGTAGCAATAGCCAAGGAGAGGAGGCGGGGAACTCCCCCCCAAATAAAACACCCTTCTGGCCTGGTAGGGCCTGGTAGGTGCCCTCAGACAGTTTTCGCCTACTTTTAGGGCCGGGAATCGGGTTTTTTTTACTTTTAAAAACTTTTTTTCTGTGCTGCTTGGCATTGCGCGATCGCCGCGATGCAAGTAACGAGCACGACAAATCAGACCAAATTGTTCGTTCGTCGGTTCGAGCTCGAATTCTGGCAGAGTAGTTCCCGTTACCGTTTCCGTAGAGTAACGGATACGAGTAATGGAAACGGAAATGGGAATACCGCTAAGTCGTGCCCATCTCTAATTATGAGACATGTTGGTGCCTTTTCCAAGGAGGAAGGTGGGGTAAAAATATTCAAAACAAACAAACAAACAAATGATGTTGTTTTTTAATGCTGTAAGATGTTAATCGATTCCCTGTTCTCAATACTTGAACATGTCTTAATTGTACTGAACTGTATATTATCCCTCATTACTTTAAGCCGCCTTGGGCCCTTTTCCAAGGAGAAAGATGGGGTAAAAATAAGAACATAAGAACATAAGAAGAGCCATGCTGGATCAGGCCAAAGACCCATCTAGTCCAGCTTCCTGTATCTCACAGTGGCCCAACCAGATGCGTTTGGGAGCGCATGAGACTAGATACCTGTCTCCTGATACCACTCCCCTGCATCTGGCCCTTGAAGTAACCTGGTTTTAAGCCTGGAGATTACACATCTCCATCATGGTTTGTAACCTGTGATGGAATTTTCCTCCAGGAATCTGTCCAATCCCTTTTGAAGGCATCCAGGCCAGATGCCATCACCACATCCTGTGGCAGGGAGTTCCATAGACTAACAACGCGCTGGGTGAAAAATATTTTCTTTTGTCTGTTCTTAATCTCCCAGCGCTCAATTTGAGTGTATATCCCCTAGTTCTGGTATTTTGTGCGAGGGAGAAGAGCTTCCCTCTATCCACTTCAATCATGCCCTGCATAATTTTGTACGTCTCAATCATATCCCCCCTCAGGCGGCTTTTTTCCAGACTAAAGAGCCCCAAATGTTTTAGCCTTTCCTCATAAGGGAGGTGCCCCAGCCCAGTAATCATTTTAGTCGCTCTCTTCTGCACCTTTTCCAGTTCCACTATGTCTTTCTTGAGATGCGGCGACCAGAATTGTACACAATACTCCAGGGGCAGCCTTACTGTTGTTTTGTATAATGGCATTATAATGTTGGCTGTTTTATTTTCAATCCCCTTTTTGATAATATTTATTTATTTATTTATTTATTGTTGAATTTATATCCCGCCCATCTTCCCAACGGGAACTCTGGGCGGCGAACATGGCTGAACAATTCAGCAAATACAGACAGGAAATACATAACAAAGCAATAAGAGACAAGACCAACAAGACAACAAGAGTTAAAATAAAGCATATTAAAAAGCAGAGGCGAAGGCGCACCCTTAAATTCTGAACTTGCCGCTGCTATAAAGTTCAGCAAATTATCGATGGTGGATTAAAAAAAGGGGGAGAACTAAGCTAGGTCGCCAAAGGCCTCACGGAATAGGACAGTCTTCACCGCTTTACGAAAGGCCAGCAGGGACTCTGCAGAGCGCACTTCGCTAGGCAGGGAGTTCCATAAGGATGGGGCGGCCACCGAGAAAGCCTGGTTCCGGGTAAGGGACCGCCTGGCTTCTCGGGGGGATGGAACCTGCAGCGAATGCGCTCGCGACTGCCGAATCGGTCAGGCCGATGTTGACCGCTGGGCGATCCGCTCCACCAGGTAGTCCGGACCCAGGCCATGGAGGGTTTTATAAACTAAAACCAAGACCTTGAATCTGATCCGGGAGGCAACGGGTAGCCAATGCAGCCGGGCCAGCACCGGGGTGATGCGGTCAAAGCAATGCGCACCCGCCACCAGTCTGGCCGCTGCATTTTGCACCCGCTGCAGTCGCCGGAGGAGAGTCAAGGGCAACCCCATGTAGAGAGCATTGCAATAGTCCAGCCTCGAGATCACCAGCGCCTGCACCACTGTTCTCAGGGAGTCCCCATCTAGGTAAGGGCGAATCTGGGTGATCTGGCGAAGATGAAAAAAATGCGGTCCTGGCCACGGCCGCCACCTGGGCATCCAGGGACAAGGCTGGGTCCAGGATCATGCCCAGGTTCCGAACCCTCTCCGCCAGCTGGAGGGAAACACCCTCCAGGCTGGGGAGGGGGCCCCCGTACCCAGACGGGGAGCTCCCGAAGAACATCACCTCGGTCTTCTCAGGGTTGAGTTTGAGCCTGTTGGCCTTGGTCCAGGCCATGACCGCCTCCAGACACTGGTCAAGGGACCGGACAGCTTCCACTGCAGAGGTGGAAAAACAGAGATAGAGCTGCGTGTCATCAGCATACTGATGACAACACAGCCCAAATCTCCTGATGACCCCCGCCAGCGGCCTTACATAGATGTTAAACAGCATGGGGGAGAGAGACGAGCCCTGCGGAACCCTGCACGGGAGTGTCCACGGGGCCGACAACTCTCCTCCATGCTGCACATATTGGGACCGGCCCTGAAGGACCAGAGCCAACTGCGAACAGTGCCCCTGATCCCCACCTCCAGGAGCCGGTCCAGTAGGATACCGTGGTCGACGGTATCAAAGGCCGCTGACAGATCCAGGAGAACCAACAGGGTAGAGCAACCCCTGTCAGCCGCCCGGATAAGGTCATCCTGCAGTGTGACCAAAGCTGTTTCGGTACCCCGGCCAGGCCTGAAGCCGGACTGGCAAGGATCCAAGCACCGCTGTTCCTCCAAAAAAGATTGAATCCGCACCGCGGCCACCCCCTCGATCACCTTGCCCATGAAGGGAACGTTGGCTATCGGGTGATAATTAGCCAATTGGTCCGCAGCCAATCCTGGTTTTTTCAAAATGGGCTTGACCACCGTCTCCTTAAAATGAGAGGGAAATACCCCCTCGCCAAAGGAGGCGGTGGCGATGGCTGCAGCCCACTCGGGCATGCTCCCTCCGGCAGATTTGATTAGCCAAGATGGGCAAGGGTCGAATGGGGTGGTCGCGGGATGGCAATGGGCAATAGCCCCTGAGGCTTCCAATGGCAGTCTTATTTATCGCCGTGTGGCTCTGTCTCCAGATGCTCTCCAGTCTCCTCCGTTCCTGCTTCATCGCCTTTAACTCCCCCGTAAACCATGGGGAAGCGCGGGCTCTGCCCCGGAGGAGACGCTTGGGGGCGATTCGGTCGACAGCCCCGGCAGCTGACTCAAACCATTGGTTAGCCAGGCCTTCGGCCGAATCGTCAGCCAAACCACCAGAAAGCTCCCCGAAGGCTTTCCGGAACGAGCCGGATCGAGAAGCCTTCGGGGGCGGGCCCAAACAAGGGGCCATTGGTCCCCGCGGGGAGGGGCTGCCATTGCTAGGGAAAAGGACAACAGGTAGTGATCTGACCATGACACGGGTGTGGGAACAATGTCCCGCACCTCCAGATTAGAAACCCCCGACATGGAGGTAAGTACCAGATCCAGGGAATGCCCACTCCTGTGCGTAGGGCAAAAAACATGCTGGGATAGACTCATGGATGTCATGGTCTCCATGAATTCCCGAGCTGTGCCGACGAGCTCACCACCAGCATGCACGTTAAAGTCCCCGATGACCAGAAGCCGGGGGGACTTCAACAGCGCTGTGGCGATGAACTCCGCGAGCTCTGGGAGGGATTGTGCTGGGTTGCGGGGAGCACGGTAGCCCAGCACAATGCCAAATCTATCCCGCTGTCCTACGAACAGGTGGAGGCATTCAAGCCCTGGGATCACCAATGTCGAGGCCCTGGTCACATGAAGCGATTCCCTATGTACAATGGCGACTCCTCCCCCCTTCTGACCCTCCAATCCCTAGCATGGAATTGGCCTTCTTCACCGCTGCCACACATTGGGGAGACACCTTAGTGGAGCTGTCCACCAACACACCAAGATCTGTTTCCTGATCTGTCATGGATAACTCAGAGCCCATGAGTTGATAGATAAAGTTTGGATTTTTTGCCCCAATATGCATTACTTTACATTTGGCTACATTAAAATGCATTTGCCATTTCATAGCCCAGTCCCCCAGTTTGGAGAGTTCCTTCTGGAACTCTTCACAATCTTCTCTGGTTTTTACCACATGGAAAAGTTTTGTGTCATCTGCAAACTTGGACATCTCACTGCTTATCCCTGTCTTCGGGTCATTTATGAACAGATTGAAAAGCACCGGTCCCAGGACAGATCCCTGGGGCACACCGCTTTTCACCTCTCTCCATTGTGAAAATTTCCCATTGACACCTACTCTTTGTTTCCTGGATCTCAACCGGTTCTCAATCCATAAGAGGACCTGCCCTCTTATCCCCTGACTGTGCAATTTTCTCAGCAGCCTTTGGTGTGTCAAAAGCCTTTTGAAAATCCAGATAGACTATATCCACCAGTTCACCCAAATCTACATGCCTGTTGACCTTTTCAAAAAATTCTACAAGATTTGTCAGATAAGACTTACCCTTGCAGAAGCCATGCTGATTTTCTCTCAGCAAGTTATGTTCTTCTATGTGTTTTAAGATTTTCTCTTGGATGAGGCTTTCCACCATCTTCCCTGGGACAGATGTAAGGCTAACTGGCCTGTAGTTTCCCGGGTCCCCCCTCCTTCATTTTTTAAAAATTTGTATGACATCTGCTATCCTCCAGTCCCCCAGCACTGTGGCCGTTTTAAGAGACAAGTTGCATATTACCGTTAAGAGATCTGCAATTTCATTTCTCAGTTCCCTAATAACCCTTGGGTGGATGCCATCTGGGCCCGGTGACTTGTTAATCTTCAATTTATCAATTAGTCCTAAAACATCTTCTCTTTTAACCTGTATCTGATTTAATTCTTTAGTCAAGAGGGGCCGTTCAGCCAGCGGAATCTGCTCAAGGTCTTCTGTCGTGAAGACAGATGCAAAGAACTCATTTAATTTCTCTGCAATTTCCAAGTCCTCCTTAATCTCCCCTTTTCCTCCCTCACTATCCAGAGGGCCAACTGGTTCTCTGGCAGGTTTTCTACTTCTAACATATTTAAAGCTTTTATTATTACCCTTTATATTGCTAGCCATGTGTTCCTCAAAATCTTTCTTTGTCTCTCTTATCATCTTCTTACATTTCTTTTGCCAGAGTTTGTGTTCCTTTTTATTTTCCTCATTTGGGGAGGATTTCCATTTACAGAAAGACCTCTCCTTGCACTTTAGAGCCTCTCTAACTTCCCTCGTTAACCGTGCCTATGCCCTCTTGGACTTAAATGAGCTCTTATTTCTTTGTGGTATGCAGTTGTGGTATACTCTAAAATAAAATAATAAATAGCTCCATAGCCATATGTCTAAACCACTGAACTATCCAGGCAGCTCCTTCAGAGTCAGCATTCCATAAAAATACCATGGGCCGAATCTTCCTGGAATCACAGAGCAACATCAAGCCCATTGCCCCCCCACTCGAAATGATCAGGCGAGACAGTGCGTTGGGGATAAATGGGCCACACTTTATTAACACATATAACCAAACATTAACAACCACAACAGGAGGGGCCAGGCATCCATAACTTGGTTGGAACCCCGGGGTCTCCCGGGACCCCTCCAACCGGGCAGCATCGGGCGAGCCACGAACCCCTAGGTGGTGCAGTCATCCGACAGCACCCACCAGGCCAGTCCATTTATTTAATCCTCCATGCCCCTTCTGTCACCCATCTGGGGTATTCCCAGGGCAGGGAGGCGTTTCCTCTCTCCCACCCCAGCACCGAGACCTCTTGGCCCGCAGTGCTGTGGATGAGGAGGTTTGTGTTCAGCTGTTAGTTTTATGCTCACCGCTGCCCTCCATCAGCTTTTAGCCGCCCTAGTGTGACCAGTGTGGAAAGGACCTAAGCCCTTAAGCTCCAAAGGCACCAGTGTGGGATAGGCGAAAAATCCCCGCCCTCAACAGCCAATCCAGAGTGCGGGTCAAAAATTCCTATCCGGCCCCAAAACTTGGCGACCAGTCCAACTCACACTAGCCCTAACGCGGAGGGTGGGTGGGGAACTGCTGTCGGCTAAGCCCGGACTGGAGAGCGGCGCCATGCTGCGGGGTGGGCCGCCGGTGCGGCCCTCAAAATGGCGCCCGCCACGCGGCGCCCTCTGTGCCGCCGGCGTTCGAAGGTCCTCTCCGAACGCCGGCAGCAGACTGATGTTGTTTGGGGGGAGGAGCCGCCCCTTATATGGCGCTCCTCCCCCCTCCCATCTAGGACCTCCAGGTCCTGTCTCGCCCCTCGCCATTCTCGCGAGGGGCAAATCCGCACCGCGGGTGGACAAGCCACCCGCGGGCATGCATTGCCCCCACTCGAAATGATCAGGCGAGACAGTGCGTTGGGGATAAATGGGCCACACTTTATTAACACATATAACCAAACATTAACAACCACAACAGGAGGGGCCAGGCATCCATAACTTGGTTGGAACCCCGGGGTCTCCCGGGACCCCTCCAACCGGGCAGCATCGGGCGAGCCACGAACCCCTAGGTGGTGCAGTCATCCGACAGCACCCACCAGGCCAGTCCATTTATTTAATCCTCCATGCCCCTTCTGTCACCCATCTGGGGTATTCCCAGGGCAGGGAGGCGTTTTCCTCTCTCCCACCCCAGCACCGAGACCTCTTGCCCGCAGTGCTGTGGATGAGGAGGTTTGTGTTCAGCTGTTAGTTTTATGCTCACCGCTGCCCTCCATCAGCTTTTAGCCGCCACTGCCGAGGGCCTAGCCTTGCTATGGCCCCGGTCACCCATTAACCACCGCTTCCATAGCCTGGCCCCTCCTCCACTCCGGCAGGAACCACTCGGTGCCCATGTCCGTCGGGTATACACCGTCCGGCCTGCATGGCTCCGTCCTGCGTCCATTGGTCTCCGGGTGGCCCATCACTGCCCCCATATCCCGGCAGGCCGCCCGACAAACCTCTTGTTCACTCCTTTCCGGGAGTGGTTCTGTTTTGTGTGGGTCACAGTTTGTTCTCCCAATCTGGCGCGAAGTCCTCATCGACCAGAGCCCCTGCCGGCCGTAACCCGAGCCTTCTCGGACGCCAGGTCGCCCAAATTTGAGGATCAGGGACTCGCCAGTTTGCCTGGTTAAGTCCTTCCCCCCCCAAGTGAATCGGGCGAATGCCCGTCGAAATGCCCCCTCCGCAGCCATAGTTACTCCGGGGCGCTCAGGCCACCACGCTCCTCTCGTTCCCTGCCCCACCATGGTTGCCCAGTTGTCCTACGTGCACCTTCCTCAGCCTGGTACACGTAGCTGTGACCCACCAAGCTACTTCTCGCTCGCCATGTACAGCCTTCTGCTCCTGGGGAAACAAGTAACACATTAAAGCGCCGGCCACGGCTGCAGGCATCTAGCAAAGACTGCGGGGCCTACCTCCCCGCTGGCCAATGGGGACAGATCACGGCCTACCGTTTCCGCTGTAAGCGGCCAACTACCCCTTCCAGGGGCTCGGAGCCAGTCCCCTGTGATGTAGGGAGACCAAGAATCGCTGAAGGTGCCCCACGGGCCGGGGGACCGTTAGGACCGGCCCTGGGCATCCCTAAAGGCGGGGAACTCCTCCCCCCGGTGTCCCTCCCTATGCCCAGGGAGGTGAGCACCCGACTGGTCCCTTTGTTCCTTCCTTCGACCAATGGAAGCTCCCCCCCCCGCGGGCCAGTGAGCGAAACTGCTCCCACCGGGCTCTGTACCCGCCAGAGCCGGTGGGTCCACGGGACAGGTGGGCCTCCAAGTGGCACACCGTATTCACCCAGCCTACATAGATGCTCCAGTGATATCCCTTCCTTTCTAGATGCCCCACCCGGATGGGACGGGTGATGGAATAACCGAAACTCCCCTGGCACTACCCCTGTTGCCGCGTCCATCGAGGACACTCGCAGAGATGGTACTGGTGGCTCCTAGTAGGGGCCGCGGGTCCACCCCCCGGACTTCCTTGGGGTGCCGTCATCTGCCGCCCCTACTGCCGTATCCCGGGGTTACCGTTTGGTGCTAACCAAGGCATGTGGGCCTCCTTAAACGGACTACGGAATCCCCCCTCAAAATCCTGCACTAGAAAACACGCCGCTGCCACAACGGGGTATGCCGCCGCCCATCGCCGAACCAACTCCAGACCACTCGGGCAGAGCCCCGTCACCAAGGGGGGGGTCCCCTCCGTACCTCCCGTTTCTTGGGCCCTCCTCCCTCCATGGGCCGTCCTTGCAAGGGGGGGCTCCGCTGCAACCGGTCTCTTGGCGGTGTGCCCCACTAATGACCCACTCATGACTCAAACGGCAGGGTTTCCTACTGTAGCTTCCCTGGCTATTATAGCCACAGCAGACCAGTGGGACCTGACCCGGCTGGCCTGCAGCGTGGGCGGGTGTGTTGTCCGGCCCCGTCTTTCTGGCATGGCCACTGTCATACCGTTTGCCCAGTATCAGCCCCCTGGTGTCCCAAACTATAACAAGTGGGTGGCAGCGGCTCATCGCACGGACGTAGGGGTCCAGGGCCACCCCCTGACGATATTCCTTGTTTTACGTAAGCCAGGCATGGCCTGGAGAATCCCCACCAGCCCGTATATATTATCTAGCTACTTAAGCCTCACCTGGGCCCCCTATGTGTGCCTGCGAGGTCCAGACATAAATTCAGGTAGGCTGGCAGCTATCTTGCCCAGGAGCAAGCGGCTTTTTCCTGAGCCTGCGCTCCCCACCTCATGGGTCTTCTCCGTCCAACTCCTCGGTATCCTGCTCCCCAGCGATTAGGCTGAGGATGTCTATGAATGCCCCCGCTAGCAGTTCTCCCTATTGGGCAGAGACACAAGGTGCCCAGATGGTGAGGCGTAGATGCCCTATGGCCCGGCGGCCACTGCCCACCCCCGGTAGCCCGGGGCTGCACCCCTCCCTGGCCATGGTGCCATTCCCCCCGCCAAACGGCGGATCACCGACCAGCCCGGCAACCGGCCGGGTGCCCCCATTGGGGGGGAAACCCGGCAGAGTTGGTTGGTGCTGATATGTCGGTTGGACCGGTCTCAGCCCCACCTGTGAGGGGGCTAGCCGGCATCCACGATGGGATCGGCCTCCACGTCGTAAGCCTGGCCACTGGTAGCTGGGCAGGCGGCGCCTGGGCTGTTCCCTGCACCGGGGCAGCTACCCCGGCCCAGAAACTACCACCCGGCCAAGGCCAAATGATAGTGAGCGCAGTTTCGGGTGCGCACGCCCACTCACTGATCGCTGTGCTCTCCGTTGCAGGCCTCAGGGCTGTTTCCCCCCCCCTGGTTCCGCTGCCAGGGCTTCGTCCTCGTCTGCGTTGCTGCGGGGCCAGACGTGGGCGCTTGAGCGAGGCTGAGGCCTCGCTGTACCCCGCCGCCGGTCCCATGGGTGCTTCCGTCCACTCAACCCTGCAACGAGACTACGTATCGTGAATCAAGGCTTTCCCCTGTTCCCACTGACCCACACGTGCGGGACGCACCCCGATTCTGCGAGTTGGGCCTGTCAGAGTTCTCGTGCCCACCACCCGCTGTGGTGCCTGCCATGCTTTAAAGCGAGCCTCCCTGTGCAACTGGGGGCAATGCTCGTCACCTGCAACCCCTGTTGGGGGCCGGGCCAGCTCTGGGGGCTGCCCCACTGCCATCCGTGTTCCCCTGATGGAGCAACCAGGGCGCTTCCAGCCAAGGTACTTCAAACCATGACGGGAAAACCAGGTTACTCCCAGGGCCAAATGCGGGGGAGAGGCCTCAGGGAACAGGTATTTAGTCCGATGCACTCCCCGAGGCATCTGGTGGAGCCACTTGTGAGATACCGGCAGCTGGACTGGATGGGCCTTTAGCCTGATCGCGCACGGCTCTCCTGCTGTTCTTTCTATGGGGTGGAATATAAGATGAACAGTGTGCGGTTGCCAATTTGACTGCCTTCAGCTAAGCAAACTCTTCCACACTCAGCTTGTTCTTAGTCTGTGGAACTCCCTGCCACAGGATGTGTTGCTCACATCTGGGCTGGAAGAAACGTCTCTCCCAGTTTACAATTCATGAAGGAGGTGTGCTATCTCCCAGCATAAACCAGTGTACTTTTAAGGGCCAGGTGCAGGGGAGTGTTATCCGGAGACAGAGATCTAGCAACGTCTTCACTGAGTTATAACTTCCCTTGCTCTCAACATAGCACCTTTCGGTAAGGCCTCATAAAATCAGAGTGCCAAGATGTGTCCAAGGTTTGTGCAAGCTTTGCCCAACGCATTCCAATGTCATCTAATTTTAGGGCAAGGAATCTTTTTATTCGTCTATCACATAATAGCGCTGTATTCTTTCTTTAAAAAATTGACCTAATGGTGTAGCCCGGGAAGTGAAAACACACATACACCCCCCCCCCCAAAAAAAGGGGGATTTGAGATGATGAACATACTAGCTACAAGAATGCACTACTTTTAGGGATGTCTCTGATATCAGCTTTACTGGAGCCATGGGTATCCATCTCCACATGGCCTCCGCATGGCAAGGGTTCCCTTGTGTCATCTCAACCTATGGCAACTTCTTGCCGCCCTGACTGTTCCCCGCACCTTAGCGTTTCCAGCAATAACTGACGAAAGAAAATATTTCTCCCCCAGCGTATTGTAGGTCTATGGAGTTCCCCGCCACGGGCGAGGAAAGTCCATCACGGTTGGCGACCCATACTGGCGATGTGCAATCTCCAGGCTTAAACCAGGGTACTTCAAGCGCCAGATGCAAGGGAGCGGTGTCAGGAAACAGCTATCTAATCTCATGTGCACCCAAACGCATCTGTCAGAGCCGCTGGGAGATACTGTAAGCTGGCTGAGAGGGGCCTTTGGCCTGATCCAGCCTGGCTCTTCATGCGCTCTCATGCCCCGCTCCCCGCGGTTTATCCCCCCCACCCCGGCGGAAGGTGCCCGTCTACGTGGCAGGATGCCACGGGTATTATTGACCCTGCCATTCCCCACATGCAATCCCCCAGCCCCGGCAGGCTCCAAGGAATGAGGGGCGGGTAGGCTGGTGCCTCCCGGTGGGGGGGCATGGACTGTCCCGCCCGCTCCTGGGTCTGAGGGAGTACCCCCCGCTGCCATGTGGGATTCTGTAGGGGCCCAGTGCTCCCCAGGGTCCGCAAGAGGTGGGGGGGAGTGAGGCGCCCACCCGCCAGCCCAGACGTTCCTCCAGGCTGTGCCCGGTCGCCTCCCCCCAGTCGCCGGCCCAGGTTATTTAAATAGTGGGGGGGGGAGCTGGCCGGCTCCGCGCCCTGCCGCCCGGGTTCGGCGCACTATGGGGGAGGGCTGATGCCACTCCCCCCAACCTGGTGCCAGGCCACGGCCTGGGCCGGCCGCGCGGTCCTTCGCCGCGGCGCTGCGGCCTGCCGAGTGGGAGGGGAGAGGTGACGCGCCCGCCCGCCAGACCCTCCCGGCTCGGCCCGCTCGCCACCCCCCATCCCTGGCCATTAAGGTAAAACAAAAAAGGGGGGGTGCCGGCCGGCGCTGCGCCGCGCCGCCCGTGCTCCGCGGCCCCGCTCACTCCGGGAGGCCGATGCCGCTCCCCCAGTCCGCCGTCGGGCCGTGGCGGGAGCCGGCCGCGCTGTGATTCCTTCGCTCCGGGCACCTGGATGCGGCGCATCAGCTGCCGGCCGCGCCTGCTCCCCGGCCTGGGCTCCGCCGGCTTCTCTCGGCTCTCGCGCCCCGCGGGGCGCCGCCACGCCGCACCGGGCCCTGCCGTCGCCGTGGCCTCCAAGGGGCCGGAGCCTGGCGGCCGGCTGTCTCTCGCGCCGCCCAGGCTGCCCGGCCCCGCTCGCTCGGGGGGGAGAGCCGATGCCGCTCCCCCCACTTGCCGTCCTTAAACCTCCCCCGCGGGCTCCGCTTCTGGCGGCCCGGGCCAAGCCGACTGCTGTCGGCTAAGCCCGGACTGGAGAGCGGCGCCATGCTGCGGGGTGGGCCGCCGGTGCGGCCCTCAAAATGGCGCCCGCCACGCGGCGCCCTCTGTGCCGCCGGCGTTCGAAGGTCCTCTCCGAACGCCGGCAGCAGACTGATGTTGTTTGGGGGGAGGAGCCGCCCCTTATATGGCGCTCCTCCCCCCTCCCATCTAGGACCTCCAGGTCCTGTCTCGCCCCTCGCCATTCTCGCGAGGGGCAAATCCGCACCGCGGGTGGACAAGCCACCCGCGGAGCATGCAATCACACCAGCAGCGTGAGCTCTTTTTCAGGTGGCTGATTGCGCCCTGCGTCATTTCCCAGGAATATTTGCAGATACTTAAAGCCTCACCTTATGAGCAAGAATAAATGGAAAATTAGAGTTAAGGTGCATCAGATTCAGCATTAGAAAAGGGATGATAGAAGAAGGCAAGGACAATTGCTGTCCTCTTGAGTTCAGCTAGGTAAGTACTCTCCTTCCTGAAAGCATATTCTTCACAGTGTAAGAAATGTACGGTAGGACTGCAGCAGCTGTAGGGGATCGGTCCCCATTCTCTCCACTCACCTATGTCAAAAACATGGAACTAGGAAACACTGAACAATGGTACCTTGTATCAAGGAATTAATTTGTTCCAAATGAAAGTCTGCTAACAAATTTTCCTTTGTACAAATTCCTCATAGGAATGCATTGAAAACAGAGTAATCCCTAATCGCGACTGCTTTTATGTTGTACAGATCCACGCCATAGACGGTTCTGTTAAGCAAATTTCCCCTATCTCCCAAATTTTTTTGCTTTAAGGGGATTTTCTGTTAAGCCACTTGTTATACAAGGGTCCGCTGTACATAGCATGGTCTCTGGCTTCCACTGGCAACCAGTTCTGCTAAATACACTGTGGAAATATGTTGTTGGTATGTGCCATCACAACCAACTTAGAACAAGTGGGGTAAGAGGGGTATTTACAAAAGGTTTTACGAGTTCCAGTGGCCCCCCAAGTGAGTTTGCTCAACTGAGTGGGTATTCGAACCCTTGGTTCCAGAGTCCTAGTCTGCCTAGTCTGCCACTGTCTAATATCCAGTGTACCACTGAATTATGCATTTCTATGGTGGAGGTGGGGTAGTAATATAATATTTCAGGCAGCATGTGTTTACATACAAACATGTGCCCTACGTCCTTGCTCTGAACCTGGAAAAGTGGGATACTGATGATATACAGACTTTCTCAGTCATTCAGAACATGGGTAATGAATCCATTTAAAGACAATAATTCCATTCCACCCACCCTCAATCTGCATACACAATTTAGAACATCTGGAAAATACCCATAGACACAGCTGCAGAGGTTTCTTTGTAGAAGGCTAGTATACAACCGTACATGTGGGGCTTCTGCAAACACAATTAATCCATGGTGCAGTTACATAGTCTAAGTCTGAGAACAACTTCATTTGCTCTATTTGACACATTTCTCTTTCTCTCCCCCTCTTCCTCCCTCTCTCCTGCTACCCAACAACACTGGAGAAATTCACAGCCAAAGAACAAATTTCAATAGTAGCGATAGCATGCATAATAATCCTCTTCTTTCACTGGAACATGTAATGTGATAAGTATGAATCAAGGTAAAACTGGATAAATAGAATGGATAAGCATTGCAGTGCTTGGGATCAGCGAACTAAAGTGGACTGGAATGGGAAATTGTCAGTGAAACAACTACCAGTTGTCCTACTCTGGAAATAACAAACCAAGAATAGAGTGCTTCTAATATTGAGGCAAGATGTAGCACAAGCAGTTGTGGGCTATAATGCAAGTTCTGGTTGAATATTGATCATGGTGTACCTCTGCACATACACATCATTCAATTATATGGTCCAATTACTGATGCTGAAGATGAAATTAAAAATGTTAATACAAGCATTGAGAAGAAAACCGATCACAGACCAAAAAAAAAAAAAAAAAAGATGCTTATAATCCTAGATGACTGCAACATAAAAGAAAGAACAAAGCAGATCCAAATGCTGTTGGAAAATTGGCCCTAGCTGACAGAAAGAAGAATGACTTATAGAGTTCTGCAAAGCCAACCATCTGTTTACTGCAAATATATGCTTCAAACAACCAAACAGCTGTACATGTGAACATCAATTTATGGTCAATAAGGAAATCAAATAGAATATGTCATTGGAAGCAGGAGATGGAGAAGTTGCATTGCCCCCCCAATCGAAATGACCAGGCAAGATGGTATGTTGGGGGTAACTGGGCCACACTTTATTAATGCATAACATCAACAACAACAACAACAACAACAACAACAGGAGGGGCCAGGCATCCATGACTTGGTTGGGTCCAAGGGGTCTCCCGGGACCCCACCAACCAGGCAGCATCGGGCGAGCCATAAACCCCCAGGTGGTGCAGTCGTCCGACAGCACCCCACCAGGCCAGTTGGTTTTATTTGATCCTCCCTGCCTGCTGTCACCAACCTGGGTGATTCCCAGCGCAGGGAGGCGTTTGGTCTCCCCCGCCCCAGCACCGAGACCTCCTGGCCCGCAGTGCTGTGGTTGAGGGGCATTTGGGTCCAGCTGTTAATTGTATGCTCACCGCTGCCCTCCATCAGCTTTTAGCCGCCGTCGTGTGACCAATGTGGGAATCAACATAAACTTTCCAACTCCGAGGTACCAGTGTGGGATAGGCAAAAAATCCCCACCCTCAACGGCCAATCTAGAGTGCGGGTCAAAATTCCTATCCGGCCCCAAAGATGGCGACCAGTAAAACTCACACTAGCCCTAATGCAGTGGGTGGGTGGGGAACGCCGGAAGAAGACTGAATGCAGGGTTGGGGGAGGAGCCGCCCTTTATAGGGCGCTCCTCCCCCTCCCATCTGGGACATTCTTGTCCCGTCTCGCCTGCCGTCCCTCTCGCGGGCGGCAAATAGGCTCCGCGGGGCGGACAAGCCGCCGGCGGAGCCCGCATTCTCCCTGCCAGAACAAGAGAATGGGCAGATTGTGATACTATCCAAGATTAGAGAAAAGCTGAAAAAGACAACTAAAAGAACTGTAGTGCCAAACTATACTTTAAACAGAAATTCTAATTAATTCAAATACCACATACGGAACAGATTTACACTACTAAATGCAATTGACAGTGAACCAGAAGAACTGTGGATTGAAACCAGAGATATTATCAGGGAAGAATTCAAAAAATGTTATACCTGTAGTAAAAAGAAAAGAAAAATCTTGATGGATGACAGAAGAAATACTTAAAATTGCAAAGGACAGATGACAAGTAAAAGTAACACACATTCCCAATGGGAATAGGATTGAAGGTAGCAATAATTCTGGCAATGGCTGAAGGCAGGAGGAAAAGAGGAAGACCAAATATAAGATGGCTTGACTCCCTGAAGATATTACAGCCTTGATTGTGACGGGCTGCTAAAGACATGATACAATTGCAGGATTCCTCATTCAAAAGGTTGTCATTAAGCCAGAGGCGACTTGCCAGCACATAACCCAAGGAAAAAATACTAAATCACCAGCTTTAAAAATGACACAGACAAGCAGAGAGAATCTATTTTCCTCTATTTCTCTCTGCCTGTTTCTTTAGAGAAAATATCCTTACAAGTAGTTAACTTAAGCAACGAAACAACAAAGCCTCTCTTTGCCCTAAAAAGCCCCATGCCACAAAGAAATGCACTCTTTAAACTTTTCCTCCACCCTCTCCCTTCGTGTTTGTTTCATGTAAAGTACACCTCACATGTTGCCAGGAAAATCAGCCATCTCATTTGGTTTGTAATCCTATGTACTTTCACCCAGCACTGATAACATTACTTTATATTGCAGGTTCAAGCATTTTTATCATTACGTAGAACAAGGATAACCTTCTTGCATCCAAAACTGCCATGCAGTCTTACAAGAAAACTCAATTAATCAATTAGAATACTGTACTCAAATTACGGTAGAATTATGTGCTTCTTTTGCTGAGAACCATTGGAACTTCTGGTGCATTACATCAATTAAGAATACTTAATTCCTAAATGGCAAGGAGGAACAAAGTATGAGTCATCCCAAACAT
Source organism: Phrynocephalus forsythii (assembly GCA_029282475.1). NCBI lineage: Eukaryota > Metazoa > Chordata > Lepidosauria > Squamata > Agamidae > Phrynocephalus > Phrynocephalus forsythii. The sequence continues at coordinate 48,704,602 of JAPFRF010000003.1, read as the reverse complement.
TTACTTTGTATGAGCCATCAGTGCTAATGGTTTTGTAACCTTTGTAAATTTAATACGGGCTTCTTTTATACAGCAAATGAAACCCATGGCAGGGTCGTGTAATATTACGACACATATGCATGGAGCTTTATGCAGCCACACACTTAATTGCATAAATAATAAAGCTAGGGTTTGAAGCAGGCATCTTCTTACGCTATTATGCGAGTGACTAGATACGATCATAGAATGCTATCCCCCTCTAAGAAGTGCACTTAAGCCAATCGATGGATCAACAATTCATAACATTTTAAAACCCGAGTTACGATAAGCCAAAAATGAAATGTGTAAAACAGCTTGCTTCAGTGTTTAACAAAGAAAACATTGGAAATACTGATTGAAGGAGCCAATTCAATTAAATTAGATTTCATTATTTCATAATGGCTCATGCTGTGTTTTACCGAATGCATCCAAGACTTTGGTACCGGTGACTCCAGTCTGTCAAGGAACATCCAGGGACAGTGAATCCACCGCATCATAAGAAGGCACCAAGATGCCTGTCTTTGTCATGGGATAGTTAGCCAAAATCCCATTACTGGAATTTGACTGGCCCAAGTCAGATAGATTATTGTAACGCTCTCTACGTGGAGTTGCCCTTGATCTTTATTCGGAGACTACAGCAGGCACAAAATGCAGTGGCTAGACTGGTGGTTGGTGCGGGTAGATATGACTGCATCACCCCAGTTCTGGCTCGCTTGTATTGGCTGCCCGTTATGTCCCAATTAAGGTTCAAGGTACTGGTTTTGATTTACAAAACCCTCCACAGCTTGGGACCTGAATACCTGGTGAAGTGGATCTCCCAGAGGTCAACTGAGGCCCATCCCACCAGAGTGTCACAGGCACTCTCACTTCGGGTAGTCACCGTCAGGGAGGCTAGTAAATCGGTTAACCGAAACCAAGTCTTCTCTGTGGCTGGCTCTTCGCTCTGGAATCATCTGCCAAGTGAGTTGCACCTAGCACCGGCCCTGCTGGCTTTCAAAAAAGCTCTGAAGACCTTGCTTTTTAGAGACATTTGGCGACCATTAGTGTGTGTAGTTTTTTCCCCCTGTGAAATATTACCTACCATCTTCACTCATTTACCATTATCATTATTATTTTACTCTGATTCTATTTTTTTACTCTGATTCATACGGTGTATGTTGCCTTCAAAATGGGTAATTTCTCTACCCACTATTTTCTGGTAAATGCATTAGATAGTGATGCTCCACTTTGCCAAAGAACTGTTGTTTCTTCTCTTGGCTATTGTGGATCCCTCCAGCAATAACCCAAAGCTAATGACTATATTTTATTCAAAACCTTGCAGAGATAATAAAATGACTTTTTAAAATAGAATCAGAGAATCAGAGAATCGTAGTATTGGAAGAGACCTCAAGGGTCATCCAGTCCAACTGCCTGTCATGCAGGAACCCCATCAAAGAACTCCCGACAGATGACCATCCAGCCTCTGCTTAAAAACCTACAAAGAAGGAGACTCCACAACCCTCCATGACAGCATATTCCACTATCAGACAGCTCTTCCTAATGCACAGATGGAATATTTTTCCTGTAGTTTGAAAACATTGCTCCTAGTCCTAGTCTCTGAAGTCATGGAAAATAAACTTATCCTCTCTTTGATATGACGTCCTTTGGAATATTTATACATGTCTATCATAAAGCAATTTCCCTAAAAACCAGTGTTCTGCTTATATACTGCCCGATACCACTTCAAGTAGTCTCTGGGCCGTTTACAGTTTAATTACAGTATGCAGGATACACATTGCCCCCCACCCCGCAGCAAGCTGGGTACTGATTTTACTAACCTCGGAAGGATTGAAGGCTGAATCAACCTTGAGCCGGCTCCCTGGGATTGAACCCCAGGTTGTGGGCACAGTTTTACCTTCAGTACAGGCATTTAACCACTGCACCACAGGGCTCCTATATCCCTTCTCAACCTTCTTTTTGTGAAGTTAAACATTCCCAGCTCCCTAAACTGCTCCTTGTAAGACATTTCTTCCAGAGCTTTAACCATCTTGGTTGCCTTTCTCTGGACCTGCTCCAGGTTTTCAGCATCCTTTTAAAATTGAGGTGAGCTGACCTCGACAGTACTCCAGGTGGGGTCTGACCAGAGCAGAATAGAGTGATCAATTCACTTGATCTACACAACATGTTTCTGCTGACACAACCAAGAATCATATTGGCTTTCTTGGCCGTCACGTCACACTGATTACTCATGTTCAATTTGTGGTCCACTCAGGCTCCCAGATCCTTTTCACATGTACTATTCTCCAACCATATATCTCCCATCCTATATTCATTTTTTCTGTCTAGATGTAGGACTCCAAATTTCTCCCTGTTGAAATTCATTCCATTAACTTTGGCCCAGCACTCTGATCTGTCAAGGCCATTTTGGATTTTTATCTTATCTTCTGTGGAATTTGCAACCTCTCCCAATTTGGTACCATCTACAAATTTAATCCTCATACTCTCTATTCCTTCATCCAAGTCATTAATAAATATATTAAATATTAATAAATATATTAAATCATTCAGGATGAAAAGAAGCCATTTTGATCACCTTTTGAGTACAGTCAACCAATTACAAATCCACCTAATAGTAGCACTATCTATTCTGAATTCTATTAACTTCTTTGCAAGTACAGTATATCATGGGGAACCTTATCGAAGGCTTTACTGAAATCAAGATAAGTTACATCCACAGCATTGCCCTCATCCACCAGGCCTGTAACTCTATCAACAAAATAGAGTTTTAGGAATACAACTCCTGAAATCCCCAAGCCAGCACATGGTCATGCAATAAGACTCTTCATTTACCCAGAGTATCAGCTTACCAAGCATTTGAGAGAAGATGATAGGACTGATAGCATGCAAACTGAAACCATGCTATAACCATGGGTTCTGGAAAGCTTTCCATTCATCTTCTTACCTTTCACAAGGTAAAGAATTGGCATTTTGAGAAAGGTACAGAGGGAAGTGCCAATAGCACTGGACACTTGCAGGATTAAGGTGAACTGGGCAAGGTTTGCTTTGTTCTCAGAAAGAGGAGGAGAGTAACTTTCTTATATTCCCATCATATTCAGAAAATTGTGTGAACTGGTCAACTGTTTTTTGTTTGTTTGTTTTCTTGCTTGCTTGTTTGTTTTAATGCCCATTTGAAATATTGCAGGACCTGTTAAGGACTGATACTGGATAGTCAACAATACATTTTATATGTAGGATTATATACTGTGCAGTACTCATTTCATAGGTTATCAGACCCATGCCTTTTGGGGCCTCATGGTACAGTAGTTAAACTGCAGTACTGCAGCCGAGACTCTACACACAATCTGAGTTTGATCCCATTGGGCTCAGGTAAACAGACTCAAGGTTGACACAGCATTCCATTCTTCCAAGTAAATTAAGTACCCAGCTTGCTGGAGGGAAGGTACAATGTGTAGTTGCAATTTAATTACAAGCTGCCCAGAGAGTGCTTTAAGCACTAATGGGCAGTCTTCCCATTCATCTCTCATATCATTTGCATATAGTCCTTCACTATTTAGTTCCTTGCAGAGTCCTTCACTATTTAGTCCTAATACACAGCAGAAATGAAGCCAATCTATGTGTATGAGAACAATTCAGTTCAGTCCCTCATTCAATTGTTGCCAACACATGTTGGTTTACACGTGTATTTTCTTTCTACAGTACCTGATCCTTCATTGCTTGATGGGTGTTAAAGTGAGAGCACAAAATATTGCTTTGAATTTGCAACTTATTTGGCCAGTTGTAAATCTTCTGTGATGACTCATTCAAGTATACAAGTCCTTACCTGAAGCTCTGGTCAACAGGTGATGAAGTGTTAATCAGACATTATTATGTATGTTTATTGGATACTTTTAAATATATTTTTTTCAGTGACATTGAGTCTTAATTTTTTTTTTTTTTTAGTTTCAGTCTCTTAGATTTTTTCTTATTAAGTTAATTGATTGCATGCTTGAGGAAATTCATAACTGGACTGATTAACAAATGTCTACCCTCCCTCACACACATACCATTTCCATTTCATTATAGGATTTTAAACTAAGCATAACCCTCAAGGTTTTTTTTTAAGTTTATGTACAAATAAATTCAGGAGAATTGTTCTCAGTAATTTCACTGAAAAAGCTAGAATATCCATAAGGCAGTGCTATTAATTTATTTTTAGGAAAAGAAACAACACGGAAGCCGCTATCATCATTAGATGAGTTGGTATTCATTGCAATAAAATTAATCCAACTTATTACCTTCATTATTAATGTGCCATTTGAAATTTAGTTCCATAAAAACAGCAAGCCAGTAATTAATTAATATGTTATGATGGAGACATATTACCTTTCTCCTTGAAGGCAAAATGTGGATATCTTTCATTAAATGTGTAACGATATGTTTCATTGTCTGACTTTCTAGAAAACATGAACACTCTGGCTGTGATCCAGAGAAGCTTAAGAATGTGTATCCCATTCATACATGTTGTGGTGGTGGTGGTGGTGATTCAAGGAAGATTGTCTGAATCTTCTGGGTATTCCATTCTTTTGGTTTTATTGTGCATGGTTGCATTGCATCATTATACACACCAAATGCGATTAACATGAATTCTGAGATTGGGAACAAATATCTCACACAGGCCAGAATTCTCTTGCAGGTGGGGGACTGCACTCACAATGGTGGTTAAAGTGCAAAACTGACAGTGTATCTTGTATGTTATCAATTGTTAGTTCCCATGCCTCATATGGTCTACTGTACATGATTAAATGGAACTTATACTCTTTTCTTAGCTGCTCGCATTCTCTTTTACCTTTAATGTTGTCTTTTAATGCTGTAAGATGGCCCTCAATTCCCTGTTCTTCAACTTGAATATGTCTTAATTGTACTGGACTGTATAGCGTCCCTCATTACTGTAAGCTGCCTTGGGTCCTTTTCCAAGCAGAAAAGCGGGGTAAAAATAAAGATAAATAGTTCTTTCATAACAGCACAAGTGATCAGTATCAGTATATATTAAAAAGAAAGATGGTTTCATTCTCAAAATGAAAGGAAAGGGGTGAAACATGAGAAGAGTCAGTACTTCCCTGTACAAAATAAAGAATAAAACAGAATGGAGATACCAGCTATTCTCTATGCAGATAGAACTGTGGCTGTTGGTTCAGAACAATGACTTTAGGTTCAGGGGCTCCATGTCCTTTTCCCTGACCCCTCTCCCATCACTGTGGAGTTCATCATCCAACTTTGCTAATATTTCAGTGCTTGGTCTGATGGATGGGAGTCATTGAAATATGGCTAGGCTATCCAGTAAGTGCTTGATTACCAATTGGACATCAATATTTTTCTTAGAAAGATATTGACATGTCATTAATTGTGACTGTAATTCTTCCACCATGCCCTTAAAAGTAGCATATTTGAAAATGAAGTGCTGAACAACTTCTTAAATTGTTTGTGAATACAGTATGTAAGCTCACTGGAAGCAAGGGGAAATGAAAACATATAGAAGTTTTTGGAATGACATAGAACTAAACCTCACCAAAAACAGAACACTCTCCCTTATTTTTAATCTTGCAGAGAATTATTTTATTTGATTAGCAACCAGCATAATAAGATTTAGAGTAAGTTGGACTCCATTGTAGACAGAATTCAAACACAGATCCCAGGACTGTGGTCAGATTGGATTGCCAGGATTAACAATCTGTCAGTTGTGTTGTTTATCATTGCTGTTGCTGTTGTTCATTAAGCTGTATTATTAAAAGTCATCACTCTTATCTTTGTCAAGTTGACTACCAGCTGATTTAGTGTGACAACCTATTATTTTATTGCAGGAATTCCAGATGTGAAAACAACTTGTCATATGTATTGAGTTTACCAATACATGTGTCGGAAGTGGTACCTGGGACTAACTGAAATAGTAATGGTAGCCATGACATTGTTTTTCCTGTGGAGACTGAGAAAGGTTTTTGGTTATGAAGTATTGTGGACAGCTTCCATACATGGCTAAAATTTGCCTCATCAAATTGAAGCTCTCCACAGAAAGCAGCAGTGGGGACAGCAGGGGGAGAACATTGCTGTCCTCAGATAATTATTTGAACCATATTTTGAACATCTGAAAAAAGCCTGGGATGGTATTGGATGGTTGTGCGAAAGGAGGGAACCCTCTACAGCCCTGAAAGTACCAACTTGAAGTGTTCCTGAGAACACTGATACCATATCCTTTGTCTAAAACCTGCTTCTGGTTTTCAGCACTCCTATTGAGTTCAAGGGGGCCACAAACTGAGCTGATTATTTAAAAGCCTGAATTAGAGATGGGTACAGAGCGAAAAAATGATTCATTTTGGTTCAGTTTGTTTTAGGGTTCAGTTCATTTTGTTTCGTTTTAAACAAAAAAATTAAACAATTGTTTTATTGATTCATTGATTTGTTATTCATTTTGTGTGTAGTGTGTGTGTGTGGTGCTTGTACAACATTTGCTGGGGGAAAGAGAGGCTTAATCTCCCCCCCAGCCACTGTGGGGTGGGGGAAATAGCTCCCCAGCCAGCACCTCTCAGCTGAGAGGCACTGGCTTGGGGCCAGCACCTCAAAGAGACCCTTCTTTCCGCCCCCGCATGATGAGGCGAAGAGCAGGGTCTCTTTTGACATTTTTCCCAGCAGCGGATGGCAGAGTTGAGTGGGCACTCAGTGCTGTCATCCACTGCCAGAGCAGTGCAGCTTCAAAGCTGCCCCCTGCGCCTCCCTCCCATGGCCCATTATCGTGGGGCCGATCGGGAGGGGAGATAAGGAGGCCACGTTTAGACAGCCAGAGCTACGTGGCTTCAAAGCCGCCACCCCCTTGCACCTCCCTCCTGTGGCCCATTATCGCGGGGCCGATCAGGAGGGGAGATAAGGAGGTTGCACCACTCCCCCTCTTTATTCTTTCCACACTCGTTCATAGGCACCCCCAGCTCTGACCAGGCCCAGGGACCGCACAGTGGGCACTGGGGAAAAAGTGGGTAAAAATGAATATCAAACTAATGAAACAACAAAATGATTTTTTTCACAAAAATCTGCAAAAAATGAAATAACGAACCGAACTCCTTAACAAAACAAACACCATTTTTTGATTTGTTCCCATCTCTATTATTAACCAAACAACCAAACAACAAACAACTGGAGGCCCAAGGTTGGGAACCATGCAGTAGACAGAAGCTACCTGTATGACTGTTTCCTCACATACACAGAACTGCATCTCCCTCTGTTGAAATTAATGGAGGCACACAAACCCATCCAAGGATCCCAGGTTCATTTCAGCATCCACATATTCCTTCATCAGGATGTGAATGACTTTATTTGGTTAAACAACACAGCAAATTTTATTTATTTTTTGACTCTGAAAATGCTTCAGAAGAGTGCTTTGTGAAAGGACAGAATCTATTTTATCCTTTTGTTACAATGTCGAATACCTGATAATTTCTATCCCGTAAAAAACCTTTACAACAAAATTGGACTCCGTCTTTTGAATGACTGTAAATGACAAATCTATTATCCTTGTTCACCCAGATTAGGAAAGAAGTGATACGGATGAAATAATTTCATTCTCTAGACCCATGTGAAGATGTTCTTTGCCTATTAGTCATGGTTCTTTTTCCTTCTGGTGTGGGTTATGTGTCATCAGGGGTGGAATATATTCTTTGGGAGCAAATTATAGTATAGCAGCAATGCAGAGGTGGAGGGGCGAAAACTTGATTGAATAACAACAACAAAAATCTTTCTCAAGGGCACATACTGCAGTACATTTAAACTCTCTAGGAAAACCACAACTATTGACATATTAGAAGACAGAGGATCTATATAGAAAAAAACTGTTCTAATTATTGGCTCCCGTTGTAATTAGAGGAAGGCAAAATCAAACCATTTGTATGAGCTGATGTGTAGTGACTGAATATATAAAATAAAGCACCCTTAATATTAGTATCATATCTCTAGGGAAGTGTCTGGCTATTAATAATGTCCTTTTTATTGCAGGATATTGCCAGGGGAAGATCTATAAAGGAAAGCAGACATTTGGTACAATATGTATATTTGCCTCTCCTTGATATTATCAGAAATGGATGGACTAGATTTGTCTTCTTTTTGAGATTAAAAAGGCCCGGGGATAGGCAACTTCTTCTCAAAGTAAACTCCCCATGACTGACATAGCCAGGGCTGGCATGTCCATTAAGGCTAACTAGGCAGTTGCCTAGGGCGCCAAAATGGAGAGGGGGCACTGACCACCGCCGTCCATTGTCAGCAGTTTAAGGGGGCAGCAAATATAATAATAATAATATATACTTGTGCCTGACACAAAGCAGTGCAGCAGTAACGTAGATAAAATGTTAGTATTGATATAAAGGGTTTGCAGAGTTAGTCTATCAGAAAGACAATGACAATGAATAGAGTAAAAACTCATATATTCATATATACATCAAAATATACACAATATAACAACCAAGCATTATATACAATATATCAAACAGACAAACAGAGTGTGGGGTGAACTGTTCTCACCATAACAGTCCCCGAGTCACAAATGGTAAGCTAGTGCCTTTTATACTTATTCAGCACTCATAAGATCTGATGCAATCACTAATTAACAATCTGATGCAATCTGATCTATCCATTACAAATCATGATGTTACAATCAGTTCCACCTGCACTTCATCACTTAACATGCCTGTGATTACTAGTCTCTAACACTTGTGGATTAACATCATGACACTGCAGAATCTAACTGCCTCCATTTTACAATTCTCTTTTACACATTCTGTTAAATATACATAACATATGTTTTATCAACTTTTACATATGTTGACACCCCTCCTATATTTAACAGATTTCAACTCCTAGCCTTTTCTTAAAACATACATGTTTATCTTTACACAAAGGCTTTGTAAATATGTCAGCAAAATTATCAACACTTGTACAATATTCCAATACAATCAAATGTTGTTCTATGCAGTCTTTCACATTCTGGTAACGGATCCCAATGTGCTTGCTTCTGGATCCGAGCTTCTGATTCTGTGTTAATTGGATACACGAAAAAGAATCATTATATACTTTGACTGGTAGTTTTACATTCACATTTACATCCTTTAACAACTGTACTACCCAGGTCAACTCACAACACAAATCACTCACAGCCCCATACTCAGCTTCTGTAGAAGAACACGATATGTACCTTTGTCTTCGGGCTTTCCAGATAATTAGTGAGTTACCTAAAAATATGGCATATCCAGACATTGACCTCCTTTCTGGACTTGAACCCCAGTCAGCATCTGCATAGCTAATTAAATCAAGATTATCACATATGGATACTTTCAACTTTTCATGCATTGTTCCCTTAAGATATTTCAAAACATGCTTTATACCTTTCCAATGCTTCATCAACAAATACTATCAATATCAAAAAACCTTTTTGTGTACAATCAACCTATTTCTTTTACAAAATGTCCTTTGCTCTCTGGCGCCATCCACTGGTGCATCCACTTGCCGTTCCTTCAGAGACATATGCTCTTTGTCCATGGCCCATCATCCACTGCTTCCTTTCTTCTCCAGGCATCAGCAGCACATCTTCAAAATTCTGTGGCTCATGGAATACATTATTCACAACAAACCTTTCAGGTGGCACTCCTTTATTAGATCTTGTAGATTTTCTGATCAACACTGGCTCTTCATCTTCCACTTTTCCATCATGTAATGCTGCAAACTCCCCTCCATCACTGGCAACCTCTTCAACCTCAGTGTGGGGATAAATACTTGGCAAAAATACTTCATTATTAGCATGTAGAGCTTCCCAATTTTTCTGTTCACAAAATTTTCTGACCTGCTTATATAAACTTTTCCATGACTGTCACAAAAACGCCAGGATTTTGCTGCAGGCTGAACACCAATAAACATAAGCTTTCTAGACTTTGGACTGTTCTTGTGTCTATACCTCTTTGGAATTAATACCCAGGCTTTAGAGCCAAATAAATGGAGATATTTGATTGTAGCTTTCTTTCCATGCATTAGAGTATATGGAACTTCATTCACAGCTGAACTCCACACTCTATTAGACACATAATTTGCATATTTCATTGCCTCAGCCCAGTAACCTTTGGGAAGTTTTGCATCTGCCAACATTGCATTCATGATATTCTGAAGAATCCCATTCTTCCTCTCAGATAATCCATGCTCAGCAGAAGCAGAAGGGTTAGTCAATCTATGTTTCACCCCTTTCTTTTCTAAATAATCAACAAACTGCTTTGCTAAAAATTCACCACCTCTGTCACTTTGTACAGCTAAAATTTTCTGCCTGTACTGTCTTTCTGCCATCACAAACCATTTCTTAAATACAGCACTCACTTCACTTTTGTGCTTTATTATGTATACCCAAGAATAACGTGAATAATCATCTGTTATCACAAGACAAAACCTGGCACCACCAAATGAATTAGCCATGGGTCCAATCATATCAATATGTACCAGCTGTAATGGTTGATGTGACTTTCTCAAACTCTTTTTTGATATGGGTGCAGACTTCACCTTTGTGCCTTTACAAACATGGCAATCTAAAAACTTTTTACAGTTTTGCACTGACCCATGTTCCACATGTTGCAGAGTTTTCCTAATGTTTTCAAAACTTAGGTGCCCTAATCTTCTATGCATCAAATGTATGCATTTGTCATGTAGAGGCTTATTTTCAATCATGTTCAAAACTTTCTCAGAAGTGCTTATCATAAACAAACTGTTTTGGAGCTTCCCAGTTGCTATTGTTTTCCCATTCTTTACAATCTTGCAATTATTCTCACTAAACTGTACATGATAACCTTGTTTTACAAGCATAGGCACACTTAATAAATTATTCTTTAAAGACGGTATATACAGGACCTTATCTAATACACATTTGAGAGGTTTGAAAAATATATTACCTTCACCACAGACTTTTGCCTGAGTCCCGTCTGCCAAGGTTACATTTTTACAATTAAACAAAGTTAGTTTCTCAAACAAACATTTCTTGTTTACACAATGAATACTGGCTCCTGAATCTACAATAAATAATTCTTGTCTTGAGCCCTTTTGTTCCTTATCATTAATTACAGACAGCTGTTGACCTTCACTCTTCCAGCCTGTGCCGGCAACTCTTTTTTGCTTTTGCCGCTTGTTTTCCTTATCACAGTAACGAAAAATATGTTGGTTACTCCCACAATTATAACATCTTCTAATTACTTGTATTGTTTCTCCAGACATTTGAGCAGGCTTTTTATTAACTTTAGAATCATTCCTCCTTGATTCTTCCTGCTGGAGTCTTGACTGTATATATGATATAGACAATTCATCACTCTTCATAGCTTCTAATCCCATTACTAAATTATCATATGACTCATCCAAGCTTGACAATATAACTAGACATTTATACTCCTCTTCATGATTTATGCCCACTTCAGACAATTGCTGAAATATACTATTTACTTTCCTTATATAATCAGAAATAGTTTCACCTGGGCTTTGCCTTGACCGGAACAGTCTTTTCATTAGAGATACTTTACTTCCAGCTGTGTCTTTGATGTGAGCTGCTCTGAGAAACGACCAAGCCTCATGAGCTGTTTTTGCTTCCTTCACATAAACGAACTGCGTTTCTTCCAAGGATAACATTATAATTGCCAAGGATTTTTTATCCTTCTTCAAATCTTCCTCATCAGCTTCCTCATCAAGCTGCTTATCTACATACTGATAGAGCTCATGGAAGATCAAGAAATGCTTCATTTGCAGACACCAATTAAGGTAATTACTGTCAGAGAGCTTTACAAGAGGCATTGAATTTAAATTTATACTTGCCATTCTTGCTGATATGTGCCGGCTCCTTATCTGCCGTTATCTGCAACACTTTTTTCAGCTTCTTTCTCGGCAAATATTTCCTCAGCCTCCACAGCTTCCAGTTTAAATCACACTCTGTTTTGCTTGGCTTGTCCTTATCAGCTGCTTTTCTCCTCTGCTCTCATTCCAAGCCTCTGAGAAAAATCCTTTGCAGCTCTGCTTTATCTCCGTTCCAACTCCAACCTGTTTCCTCTGCAAAAACAGAACTTTAAACAACACACACTTTATCTATACAGGTACAACAAAACCCATCAGGCTGCTGATCCAGCTGGGCCCATAACCCTGTCAGCAGTTTAAGGGGGCAGCAAATATAATAATAATAATATATACTTGTGCCTGACACAAAGCAGTGCAGCAGTAACGTAGATAAAATGTTAGTATTGATATAAAGGGTTTGCAGAGTTAGTCTATCAGAAAGACAATGACAATGAATAGAGTAAAAACTCATATATTCATATATACATCAAAATATACACAATATAACAACCAAGCATTATATACAATATATCAAACAGACAAACAGAGTGTGGGGTGAACTGTTCTCACCATAACAGTCCCCGAGTCACAAATGGTAAGCTAGTGCCTTTTATACTTATTCAGCACTCATAAGATCTGATGCAATCACTAATTAACAATCTGATGCAATCTGATCTATCCATTACAAATCATGATGTTACAATCAGTTCCACCTGCACTTCATCACTTAACATGCCTGTGATTACTAGTCTCTAACACTTGTGGATTAACATCATGACACTGCAGAATCTAACTGCCTCCATTTTACAATTCTCTTTTACACATTCTGTTAAATATACATAACATATGTTTTATCAACTTTTACATATGTTGACATCCATCCCCCTGCCACCCATCGACATCCACCCATCGCCCCAGTTGCCGCCCCACCCCGTGCCCATCACCGTCACCCGCCATCTGCCCCCCTGCTGCCCTGCCTCCCACCACTGCCGCCGCTGCCCTCCCACCGCCCGCCCCGCTGCCCACCCGCCCACCCCACCGCCACCGCCCATCCCTCACCTAGGGCACAAAAAAACTAGTGCCGGCCCTGGACATAGCTGTGCCATAGCCCAGCTGATGCAGAAACTGCAGTGTGGTGTGTTGGGCCTGGACTGGAACCTGATAGATCCATGCTTTAGCCTTCACTGAGCAATGAAACTCAGCTAGTGACCTTTACTCTCAGGCACCTGGACCCACCTCACAGGCCTATTGTGAGGATAAAGTGAAAAGAAAGGGAACTATCTCGAGCAGGGATGGCAAACCTTTTTGGCACCGAGTGCCCAAACTCAGTGATGGGGATGGCGGGTGGTGGTGGTTGGGATTGGTGGCAGTTGGGGGGCAGGGGGACGAAGGCAGCAAGGGCAGCAGGGGCAGTGGGGTCAAGGTAATTGGCAGCAATGGTGGGAGGGGCAGGGATGGCAGTGGTGATGGCGGCAGAGGCAGGGGCAACAGTGGCAGGGGCGGCAAGGGTGATGGCAATGGGGATGGCAGCGGTGGGGGGCATGGGAGGGGGAAGTGAGGGTGAGGGCAGCAAGGGCGACCGGACCGGCGGGGTCAGGTTCATTCGCGGCAGTGGTGGGAGGGGCAGGGATGGTGTCAGTGATGCAGCGGGGGCAGCAGAGGTGGGGTCAGCAGCAGCAGGGGCGGGGGCGATGGCGGCGATGGCAATGGTGATGGGGACGGCGACGGCAGGGTCGGCCTGGCACCTGACATGCTCCCTACCCCCCCCCACTTACCCCTCCGCAAATTTCTCATGGCTGGTCCAGTGGAGGGGGAAGTGGGGGTGGGGGCAGGAAGCATGTCACATGCCAGGTGAAAGCTCTTTGTGTGCCACCGTTGGCATGCGTGCCATAGGTTCACCATCCCTGCCCTAGAGGTAAACTGGGATTCAAATGCAACTCTGCAGGGTTGTATGGAGTAAGACTCAGGAAACCTGAATCCCTGTTTGGTCATGGAAACACATGATGAAAGTTGGGAGTAGAGGTGGTGAAACCACTCTTTAAGTATCTCCCTTGTTTTGGAAATCCTATTAGAGTGGAAGTAAGTGGGGTGCAACTTGATGGCACATAATAGCAGCCTGTAATAGTAAATATTTTCTGTCATGTTTCATTTTCTCTAGAAAGCAAAGTGTTCTGCTTATTCTCATAGAGAATAAAGGATAAAGTGGGATGTTTGCCACCTTGAGCTCATCTGCCTTTTGAGATAATAATCATGTGTCATCTAGTCAATTCCAATTTACAGTGACCCATTTTGGCATTTTCCAGCTAGAGAGTACAGTAGGACCCTGCTATTCAAATGGGATTGGTTTGGGCTTCAAACCACCCATCCTGGTATAGGAAACCCAATATATTTCTTCCCTTCTTTCTAGTGGCAAGTTCAGGTGACATACCAGGGGAACACTTAGTACTGGGTATTTTAATTTAATGTGTTCAGGCAGTGGATAAGTGACACTGTAGGTCAGACATGTCCAAACTTTGGCCCTCATGATGTTTTGGACGACATCTCCCAGAATTCTAAGCTTAGATTGCCAATGACAAAGGACTGTGGGAGTTGTGGTCCAAAACATCTGGAGGGCTGAAGTTTGGACCTGCCTGCTGTAGGTACTGGCCCCATGAATATGGTGGTCCTACTGTACTCAGAGGTGGTCAACCCTTCCTTTCTTCTGGGGTCACCTTAGGAGTGTGCAGCTTGCCCACAGCCACATAGGCTGACTCTGTTCACTGGGGAAACTGTGGGGGGAATTGAATTCTCAACCTCTTTGCTCTGCAGCCACATACCTAAACAGCTGAGTTCTCCAGCCAGCTCCTTCAGTTAAAGCATTCCATAAAAATGATGTCTAACCAAGGACTTAACTGGAGTGTCACAAAAAACCACAAGGCTGTTCAGCTGTAATCTGGGTGGCCCTTAGGCAGGAAGCTGGTACCCATGTTCAGTGCAGCCTGTCTTTAATTTTTTCACAAAATTAGACCCTGCTTCAGGACAAATCATCATTATTGAAAGCAAAACATTCCCTCTGGAATGTTTTTCGAAATGTACACACAGACAACACAAACATTTTGCCCAACATATTTCTTCTCTCTATACCTCCCTCCGCTCCTGGAAATGTTTCTGTATGTATACAATAAACAGCCCAGGAGAAGTATACTTCCACTTCAGTTAATGGATTTATCAAATACCTTATTTCATGCTCTCTGCTTTTGATTTATGAATTTTGATCCCAGAGACAAGGACCCTGTGAGTATTGATTGTGGGAAATGTCAGACTAACAGAAGTTAATTTCACTTGTACATGTGGAAGTCTCTGATTCTCTGACAGCGCTGTCTGCTGAGAATCAGCTGTCACTGAGCTCAAGTGACACAGTGCCGTCACAACGGGAGGCTTTTTGCTTGGCAGATGAAGTTTGCACAGCTTTATGAAATAAAATGACATGCCACAATGTACCTGGGAATCAGGACAGCATGTCGGTTGATTTCCTTTCACTCTCAGGCAAAGAGACCTCAAACGGTGGCATAAAATTTCTGGGCAGAAGACAGAACAGAGTGAGCATTCAAGCTGCAAGAGGTAGGGCTGCCTTTTGAGGTTCCCTGAATTTGATTGCAATATGTCTGACAGGATAATGGAATGTCATTCTGCCAGCTCTTTGGCTGATTAGGGACAGTTTATTTATTGATTGGCTTTCTTTGTAAATTATAAACCTCCTTTTAATACTAAAGACAAAGTATTCCTTAGACCATAGGAGAGTTACACTAGCCAGCCATGTTTGTTTACTTTCCCAGTACATAGAAAGAGATGATAAAGATTTATGCAAAGATTTAGGTATAACTGTTCTACTTGTGATGCAATTTTGAATTCCAAATTGTATCATTAATTCACATTGATTTCAATATTACAGGGTGCTAGTTGACTTGCATACAGATCAGAGGAAGCAAGCTGTTTGACAGCTGATTGCCAGCCCAAGAGGTTCAACCAAAAGTTTGTTTATATTTACTTAATGTTGTTAAATTAGCCAATGTGTTTTTATTTTGTTTGTTTAGATAGATGAGATCAGATATACTTTCAGATTCATTTCCCTCTTTCGTCTACTTAAAATGGTTAAGTCTCATGTGTGTACCCTTACACTATACCAATAAAGAAAATATTGGGATAGAAATTTTTTCATCAACCTGCTGGCATTTTTCATTACACAACATGGGAAGAAATTCACTAAGTTCCTATTCTGGATCAAATGCACCTTATTTTTCAGGTGGAAGTGGTGGCTGCCAGCTTCAGTTCAAGAATCCTTTGAATCCACTTCATGTTCGGTCTGTTCTTTAGGAGCTTTCCAAGGTGTTTAACTATTCCTCCAGAATAGCTTCAGTGCCTTAGCTGTCTCCTGCGATGCAACAACTAAAACCTATATTGGATTCACATCACCTCCCAAAACTAGAATTACTAGCTTTTCCTGCCAAAACCTGAAGTCAGTTGTTGATTTCTTTCTTTATTTAAAATATTGAACCCTACCTTTATCTTTAAAAGGATCCCCCCAAAAGTTCATATTTCTCTAAATGTTGCAGTTGAGCACTTGAATCAACAGGTAATTTATAATATAGATAATAATATATTTTGGAACAGGTATTTTAAAAATAAATAAATAAATAAATAAATAGTGAAATAAATAAATATTTAGAATGCATTATGTTAGGAAACTGATTCCAAAATGTGTATATTAGACAGAATTGATGCATTAGGAAAAATCTTAACAGAAATACATGCAAATGTTGAATGGATGTCTAGGGGAAAAATCTCTTCATTTTGGATGAAGCAAATTTAAATTTGGAAAAAAAAAGATATATCATGGCTTGGAAATAACTGAATTAACTGACTGGAAAAAAAAGAAAGTGAGAGAAACTGAAATGCAGATATTCATTACTGTACATTTCAGAAGTTGATGAGTCATTCACTATGTTGTCCTTTTAATCAGAAAACCTGACCACGATTATACCCTGTTAAAAATAGCTATTTCCATAGTTATAAAATCTTGAAGTACAGAGGGAAGCATGGTAAATTTGATGTAAGAGATTATGCTCAGAATCACTGTTTATTGTTATCGCAATTTTATTTATTTATTTATTTTTGCACAGAGAAGTCACATTCAGTGAAGCAGGTTCTGGTGAGGGGGGGCTGTTGAAAATTCCTCACACTATTGGCAGTAGTTTATTATATATGAGCTCAGGAGGGCACATTTTAGAGCTGTTTCTGTACACCCCAATATCCTTGCCTTCTTTTTCCTTGCTAAAAACATAGGGGGTGAATATATATGTTTAACAAGTCCCACCAGCTGGCATATTTGTGTAGACATAATTGCACATGAATACTGTGGGGAGAGGGGAGCGTGAGAGGAAATAAAACAGATAACAGGCAAAAGGGGGGAAAGTAGCACAGTAAACAAGCAGCATATTTTTCCCCTCTGTAGAGCAAGCTTTTGTGACTGGAGGCAGTATCTTTGTGCAGCTTGACTTCTAATCCATATCACAAATAGCTTCCAGATGCCCAACTCCTTGCCACTATTCTGGCATCCCGGCCCTTCGCAGATGCTTCTCTGTGAGGGGGTCTATAAGTAAAATTGGGTGTATTTTACTAATCATTCATTTCCAATCTTCCTGAAGGGAAACTTTTATTAATAAACTCTTTTCATCTGTCTCTTTGATTAGGAAGAAGATAATCGCTTAGTCATGTGAAAGGAGGAGGAAAAGAAGATTGCTGGGGGGTCGCCTTTTAAAACATGTGCTTGACTGGAGGGAAACAAATAAAAAACACTGAACAATGGAAGTACGAAATGGTTCCAGTTGAGCTTGAGCAACAGAGTGGGGGTTTGCATAAGAAACGTGGAGACGGGCTCAGCTTCACAAAGCAAGCAGAACTAATGCTTCTAAATCCAGCTACTTCACAGGAAGCGGGCAAGGCCTGTGCTCCATGACAGGCAGGTGCACTTGGCTAGTGGCTGGGAAGTGGCAGGGTGGGGTGGGGGGAGATGAAAAGGTACACAAGACCACGGCTATCGTCTCTCTAAATGTGGGTTGATGAGGCATCCAATTAGACTACTGATTCCACTGGCAAGGCCAAATGTAAACACATTCAAGAAACAAAGGGATTTGGTGTTGTGTAAATGTGTCTAGCATACGGATGTCTGGATTTTTTTAAAAAAGGAAAAGGATCAGATGATTGTATCTACACCCACCCCTTTATTCTATAATGTTCTCACCAGAGGGTGTGTGTGTGTGTGTGTGTGTGTGTGTGTGTGTGTGTGTGTGTGTGTGTGTGTGTGTGTGTGTGTGTGTGTGTGTGTGTGTGTGTGTGTGTGTGTGTCTTGTTTGTACTTGAAAACAATGCCCTTTTTTCAATCCTCTAAGGGAGACTGAATAGAGAAATGCTAGCCAAAGACTGTGCCATCAAGTCGCTTCTAATATATGATGATCCTTCCTAAGTTTTTCTGGGTAAAAGGTACTCAGAAGTAGTTTACTGTTCAGGGATGCCCTCTGGGGGCATCCTGGGACTGTGCAGCTTTATGTCTCTGTGGTGACCTCAGGATCACAGTCTCAAGCACAGCACCCTAAGTACCACACCTGCATTCTCTGTCCATGATGGTCTTATTTATGGTCTCAGGAGGCAGGCAAAGGTTCCTGTGATAAACACATGCCTATACAGGAGGAAGCAGGCCTTTATATTGACTCGTCTCAGGATATTTAAGTTTGTAGTAGAGATCACAAGAACTTTGAAATACAGTATATCATCAACCAATGACAACAGAACAGTATCAAAGTGGCTAGAGAATCCTGCTGAACTGCTTGTTGGAAATGTGGGTAGGAAGGTGCACAGAATGGCAAGGATCCCAAACATCGGCACCGGACCCTTGCAACTCCACTTTTTAATCATGTTATTTTAGACCAAAAAAAAGTTTTAAAACATATGTTGGGTATAAGCAACTTCTGTTCTCTCTTTCCACACATGCATCCTCTCTGGATATTAATGGATCAGTGCTTTAAAATATGGGGTTCATGGGGTTTATTTTATTTTTTAGTGTGTGAGATCATCCATATATTTCTCCCCAGTTTTATTTCCAATATTGTGTTTAAAGAAATCAACATACTGAGGCAAAAACAGCTTACTTCAAACACCAGCAAAAGCAGCTGATCCAAGTTTTTATTGTTACTGATGTCAAAAGCACTAGTCCTGGTATGCAGGTGCCAGTTCACCACTAGCAGGCAGGCTACATTATTTTGCATTGTGTTGGAACAGATGTGTATTCCCATGTGGGAGAAAGAAAGTCTGGTTAATTTTTATATGGAGTAATAAGACCCTTGGGCAAGCTTTCTTTAGAATGTTAAAGCCTTTGTTTGTTGAAGGCCTCTCAATCAGAAGAGAGGGAGATTAACTGAGGTGGATGCTTGCTGGGAATCGCTAGCCTTCCAGTTACTAATAGATGTACCAGAGGTGCTCAACTCATAAACTTTTTTCCTGTGTCAATGAAGATGGAGTTTCTGGGTTATCATGGACCACTTCTAGGGCTTTTGGTAATTTTTATTTTTTAGAGTTGCAGCTTAGCATCTGCTTACGAAAATGAGATTAAAACAAATAAACTACTAGACCAATCTAGTTCCACCTATGCAATTTTCCTTTTCCTTTCTTTCCTTCTTTCTTTTTTTAAATTACTCAGTCTTTTTTCATTTATCCTTCCTTCCTTCCTTCCTTCCTTCCTTCCTTCCTTCCTTCCTTCCTTCCTTCCTTCCTTCCTTCCTTCCTTCCTCCTCCTCCTCCTCCTCCTCCTCCTCCTCCTCCTCCTCCTCCTCCTTCTGGGCAGAGGTGAATGTCAAAACACTTTTGATCAAGATTCACATCCTGATTCATAATGTGCTTATTCACTGTCAAAGGCGTATTCAGTCCCTACCTCCCTAGGTATACTCACCACACATAGTGAGAGGGATGCTAATTTATTTTTTATTTTCTATACCTAACAAAGTAATGCAAATACATTACTTTTCAACTGTTGTGTTAAATAGATAAAAAAATTCCCAATATTTCAGCCAACATATTTCTTCTTTCCCTTTGCATTTTAAGTGAGATTGTTTTCATACTTTCATACTTGCTTGCCTTTTTATCAACATTATGCCCATCTTTATTTATCTCTATTTTCATTTAATACAAAAAATAAAAATAACAGAATACAATGTTGAACTAGCCTGTCTAATCTTAACAATATTCTGAATCCTAATACTTGATTCTTCATTTAACTAAACAGCTTAAATTTGACTAACTCAGTAGAGTGGTACCTCAATTTGCGGTTGCTTTGACAACCAAATAATTCAACTTACTGATGCTGCTCTGTGTTCCGCACAACAGCCAACCCCGACAGGTCCAACCTGTCAAAGTCACCTGTCCTGCAGAGAGGAGAGGAGTGTTCACTGCCCATCACCACCTCCTCCTCCCTCTTGGTTACCTCCATCTTTGCAAAAGAGATTGAAGCAACCAAGAAGAAGGAGCAGATAGGGTCCAGAATCTTCTTAAGGCCACGTGGTGAGAGGCCTCTTTTGTGATCTAGCCATCTTCCCACCCTCCCTCCCTATTGAGAGAATGAGAGTAGGTGGTCGCGTAAGGGCCAGATGGAAATTCTTGGAAGCTACTCAAATTGGACTGGAGTGGCAGTGTGTTTTCACCCATAACGTTCTCTTTAAGGCTAAGGGGAGGTTTATAACTGGTCACAAGCGGAGAATTTAAGTCAGGTGAAATTTATTGAACAATATTTCCTAGTGAGCCAGTAGCCTTCAATATGAATTAGGAAATGAATAAGGAAATTAGGAACATTGGGTGTTGTGTATAAATAGGTTCAAAGATTAGGAATGAGGGCTGCCCAGTCCGCAGGTTTTGGGAGAGCGCTGAACAGGTGGACAGGGCCCTTGTAAGAATATTACATCATTAACTGATCCCTTTGCACTATATTCAGGCCCCCTTGTTTAAGGGACGTTTAACAGTTGAATTGAGTGAATTCATATCAATAACCTGTGGCCCAATTTTAATCCCACAAATGTGTCTCGCCTCTTTATTTTCAGGCTGAGAGAGCAAAGAAAAACACTTTACATAACAGCTAGATGTGTTTGTTTCTTCTGGTAGTAAAACTTGAGGTGGCCAGAAGATGGATAATAAACAACCCAGCCTCTTTATATTCTCATTGTCAGGAACAGATCTAGATATCATTGATCCAAGATGGAATCAGCTGGAATCAAATCAGGGATGAATCTAAATAATCAAATTTGATACAGACTCAGATGGAATAGATATTAAATATCTCCTTCTATCATATTTTTTGTTGTTGCTACTAGTTTGATATTTTTGTTTCAGTGAGCTGCAGCTATGTACTTTTCTAGAAACATCTTTCATGTTGGACTGTTGTTAGAAATAATGAGAGCAATGCAAAATATTAAAATGAGGACTCTCTCTCTCTCTCTCTCTCTCTCTCTCTCTCTCTCTCTCTCTCTCACTCTCACACACACACACACACACACACACACACACACACACACACACACACACACACAAGAACTCCTATGAAGATAAATCAGCCTGAAGATATACCAGCCTGCATTATCCTGGAATCTCCTAATCTTTGGACTGCAATTCCCATAAACCTTAGAGAGCTTTTAAGTGAACTGGTTTACAATGGGCATGTAGACCAAGATGCTATTATTTATACCCAACAGCATAATTCGAACAGGATACATTTCACTAGTGGATTGTTCATTAACTGTGCACTAGAGATGGGCACGAATTGAAAAAATAATGTTTTGGTTTTTCATTTTTTGTTGCAAGTCCATTTCGGTTCATTTTCATTTTTGGTGAATTTTTTGAAAAAAAGTTGTTTTGTTGTTTTGGTTTTCATTTTTTGTTTCTACCTGTTTTTGCGCGACTTAAAGCATTTCAGCATTCGGACCTCCCCCAACACCCCAGACCAGAGAGAAAACACTAAAAAAATGATGCTGGCAGAGACACAGTATAGACTAGGTATGCAGGGAGGCTGCAAAGGCAGCAGTGGGCGTTGCCCAGGACGTAAGGCAGCCGCAGAGTGACTGCACTGTGGGTCAGGGGAGGGTACTCACCGAGAGGTACGCACGCACACAGGGAGGCTGCAAGAGAAATCTCTTCTTTCTCTCTCCTAAGAGCCAGGCTGCAGCCAGGAGGAACACAGAGACACACACCTGCCTGGCTGGCCTAAAGTAATGAGTCACAGAGACAGCAATCCCACCCTAACTCCCACCACAGACTGAAAGGAGGACGGGGGCTGCAAAAGCTTTGTATGCCCTCTGTGGCTGCCACACCTACCCATTCTGCAACCTGGGTATGCTATTGGTTGAAATTGTCCAAGAATTTACATGATCCCATCACCTGGCTTGCATCCATCTTGTGGGTGGAATTCATTTTGTGCCATCCTTAAAGGGAAAAGAAATAATACATTGCGATGGGAGAAAGACAAACACAAACATTTTAAGGACCGCAACCCCCTGGTAGGTAATAATTTCAAATAATTATCACTGCATTTTTACAGATGTCCAGGACATTTTAATACCCAAGAAATCAATATTAGGCATCTGGGAGCCATTTTGGGTCAATGTCCCCTAACTCCCCTTAAAGGAAAAAAAATACAGTGATCTGAGAAAAGACATAAATGCACGTTTTAAGGACCCCAACCCCCCCGGTAGGTATTATCAGGCAGAATAAATAATTATTGCTGGGTTTTTCGGATATTCAGGATGTTTTTTAACATTTAGAAACAGCTCATTTCATTGCGCGTCACCATTAACGAAAACGAAACGTAACAAACCTAATTTTCATGGTTCTGTTCTGTTTGTTCCAATTTCATCACAATTTTTGTTATTCATTTCATTACGTAATGAAGTTAATAATGAATAACAGAATTATTTTTTTCCGTTTCATGCCCATCTCTACTGTGCACATATTCATTGTTCACCAAGAACTGCAAACTTAAACTTCTTAACAATTCACCACTGAGATTTCTGCCATCGTATACACTGTTTGCATGAGTAAATAAGTTATAGGATTTTGGCCTTGGTCTAAAACATCTGCCTTGATATGAAAAATGAATTCTAAAACATCTGGAAGGACTATATTACATTGTACATGATAGTCTCAAACCAATACAGGGCTAAATGGGATCTGTAAGCCCAGTGAACCCAGTGGGTTTTCATTCACTTAAGTTTGTGTTGAACTGTGGCCTTTGACTGTGCATCTGCATTAGTTCTCATGGCAATTTTACTAAATTAGCATTAATCCAGCTTGAAGGAGTGGCAGGGCTGAAAAAAGTCATCAAAAGGCATACAGTGACCTTGTGGCCCCATAGAACAGGGCGGGAACAGCAGGCATTCTGACAGTGGCCCCACTCCTTCCATATTTACCCTCCCACACACACATACATACCATATTGCTTTATGACTAAAGGAGATGTTCTCTAATTAGAACTGAATTATACCGATTCAGATATTATGTTTAATTAAAGAATGAGCAAATAGTTGTGACAACTGGCAAGATTGTTATTTTGTATCATCTTGGGTTTTGCTGCAGCTACAAAAGGGGCAAGCAATCAGCTGCTGCCTTTAAAAAGAACAGTTAGAATAAAATGATTAGTTTAATCAATTTGGGCCTATTTTCCCAAACAAATGGAACAACGAGAATAGCACTCTCTTTTCAGATTGAAGGGCCATGTATATCCAAATAGCAGACATATTTAGAAACCATCCCTGCTTTATAACAGGAGACAATTGCTTCATTTCACATAATTAACAGTTATTACACTCATGAAGGAATGGAAGGAATTGTCTGTCTCTTGTCAGTCACCAATTTTCATTCAATATTAAGGATGTGTTGTTATTTATTTATTTATTGTTTTAACAGAAGAGAGAATTTCAGAAGGCATGTTTTCCTTCTTATAAATTATCAATAATTTTCAGAACATGGGAGATGACTAAATCTGATGATTAATCGCAACCAGAGTAGACATGCTGAAGCAATGGGATCTGTTAAACTTACTCTTGTGCAAGCCCTTTGATTCACTGGGTCTACTCTGCTTGAGACTTACAATAGGATTTAGCCATTGGTTGCCATTTTTAAAATGTCTCTTGAATGGGTGACAGGAGGGAGATTGAGGGAAGGGGTTTTACTGACCATTTTAAGATCTCTAACAATAGCTGAGATGAACCAATACAGAGACAGGAAAAGTCACAGAATTACAGTTCTGAATGGGAAAGAGAATTTCTCAAATCTGACTTATGGAGACCCTTTTCAGAGTTTTTGAGGTAGAGAATACCTACGACTGGTTGCCAATTCTCTTCTTCTAGGGCAGTGGTGGTGAACCTTTGGCACTCCAGATGTTTTGGACTGCAACTCCCACAGTCCTTTGCCATTGGCAATCTATGCTTGGAATTCTGGGAGTTGTGGTCCAAAACATCTGGAGTGCCAAAGGTTCGCCACCACTGTTCTAGGGGCATCTTAGGATGATTATGCTTGCTCAAGGCCACACAAGGAGGTGAAGGCACAGTGGGACATCTAACTGGAAACCTCTGGCTCCACAGTCAGATACCTAAACCCCTGGATATGAATATGAAGTCCCTATATCTCTGCCAGACTATTTACTGAGACCAGCTAAATCTTACAATCAAGTGCACCAGTTTAAATGATTTGTAGATATAAATTACTTGTGCAGGAGGAGGCGTGTTTTGTTGAAGAGTTTTAATCAAAATGAACTCAAGCTTTCTATGTTATGTATACAAAACATTTCTGGATTTAATATTTATGCATAATATTAACATAGTTTTATTCTCTTTTGGCAGGTTGCACACATTCAAAGTGTTTCTAACTCGCAATCCTTGGCACACAGTGTCCTTTTTCCAGACTAAATTGGTTGCTTGATGCATTAGCACAGTATTAATTTCAAGTGCTTTGACGTTTTTATAAACCATTACACTGCACTCTTTTAATCAACAGTACTTGTATCCTTATCAGTGCGCTTTGGTGGGAGACATCGATTAAGATGTTCTTAATGGATTATCAGATATTATCTCTTGTGCAATTTGTAAAGAATTAAGTTAATAATTTTCCAATTTGTGATTGCAGAAAATTTGGTTTCCTTTAATAGGATATGATTTATATCCTTGAAGAAGAAGAAATGATTAGAATTTCTGCACAGTCTGTGGATTAAATTTATGGGTGCCATCTGAGCAAAAAAGAATTAAAACAATGTTGATAGTAAGGAGACAGGATTCCCTGTATGTCTTGGCATACAACATGAATAAGCCTCTAATAACTTCTATTAGTAGGTTGGAGATTGCTTATTCATAGGGTTGTCATAAGTAGGAGGGAAATTGACAATACGTAACAGCAAGTAAATATATTCACTTCTGCAGATTTTTTTAAAAAAACCCAGAAATATAATTATATAATATTTATGATCCTACCTAATATAATTTATGTTACCATTAGAGTACATTGCTATTTAAATCAATGGAATGTTCACATTGGGTCTTGTACTGTCAAGTCAATTTTAGATGTGAAAAGACTGTATCGAGAAGCAATAAATCTTCATTTCGCATAATATACAAATGTAGTATAACTCATTTCTTTCTCTTTCAAAGGTTTCTTTTGCTTTCTCATGCTATCCTTCTAGTCTTCCATTAAAGTTAGTGTTGTAATTAAATTCAAGTACCGGTATTCATATATCAGAAACCACTCCAACCTGACTAAAATGGTACTTGCACTAAATTGTCAAGTCACAGATATATTTTGATAAATATACAGTGTAGCAGTTCTGAGTAACTAGTCATGCTCAAGATTTTCTGCAGAATCTAAATGTCTGCCATAAAACTTCACTATAAATTGCATTAAATATAGGCACTCCAGCACAACATTTTTGTTCTGGGATTTAAATAAGAAAGGGGCAGTGAACGGATTTGTTTATATTTTATGTGAGATCACAAATGTCTAAGTTTATTTGTTTGTTTGTTTGTTTGTTTGTTTGTTATAGAGAGTATAGTTTGTTTATTATAAAGAGTATAGTTTGCCCAACTTTGTGGAACACTAGGAGCAGTTTACATATTTAAGGACAACATATAACTAGTTAAAATAAAAAATAACAAAAAACAGAATACCACAAGCTAAATAGAAAAGGCAACCCAAGATTAACACCTCATAACCTAAATCAACTCAAATTGCATGAAACATACCATAATAAACAAAATCTGCATTAATGTAATGAAAATAATCAATGACCATTGTTACAAATAGGCATCACAGAGTTTGCCTTATCTTTGCTGCTGTGAACCTTAGTAGTCTAGGTCTGGTGTACAAATGTTCTCTCATACCAATTTCCACAATTTGGTGCTAGATAGGAAGGTTTTCATATCAAGATGAACCTGTAACTAGGGTGAAAAAACAAACCCTAGAGAATAATATCAAAATATATAGGTTGAGGAACATTAAACAAACCCTTGGAAAACTGCAGTATTTGCAGAGTCTACAGAATACATGGGCCATTTCCTTTGGACTGACCAAGCCCCAAACTCTTCTATAGCCCCCAGAACATAGTGTAAGGCATCCAGTCTGAAGCCTATTCTATCTGGCAGCAGGAGGCCTCTGTTAACTGAGTATGTTTCTGAGGCAAAAATCATGAACTGATGCATAAAATCAATGGCTGCCCATCGGGTTGTGTAGCAAAACTGCTCAGCTGCTGCTTGACTGTTATTTGTGTAACAACTCATCTTTTCTAGCTGCTAGTGGACAGTTCCTCTTTGTTTGGAAACATTGCCCTCCCAGCCTGCAATAAAGAAATGAGATGCAGGTGATGGGGCCAACTTGGGCCACAGTTTATTAATATTATGCATGAGATTTCAGACTGACAGAGAGGTCTGCAGTAGTGCGGAGCAACAGTTGCGACACCAAGGTCACTCGGGACCTCCCCAATCACAAAAGCACATATATGGGTGAGTCCAATTCACCACTGTCAAGTAGCCCTTAGGACAGGAGGACAGCAGCTGGAAAATGCCTGTACCACTCCCCCAGGCTGTCAAGCCCCGTTCTTTGGCTGCTCTTGGCTCAGGGATTACTGTAATCTCGTGATCTACAGTGTCATGGGGTTGGATGGGCTGGAGTGACATTTTTAGCTCAATGTGGACTCACCAAACCCTTGCCCCCTCCACATTCCCCACCAGTGTGATTGGTTACATGATCACCTAATTAAACCACTCCCTACCCCTTACCAGTTTGGGATGAGCAAAAAATACACCTCCTCTTGCAAGTCAGTTATGGAGTTGGGGGCAAAAATTTCTACCTAGCCCCAAAAAGCAACCAGTTGAACTCATATTAGCTTATAAGGTCGGTGGGTAGGACTCAAGCCTTGAAAAGAGGCTGAGACCGGGAAGGGGCCACTCTTTATGCTCTGCTTCTCCTCCCTCCCTGCTGGATATCGCAGATAAGTTGTGTCTCGTGCTGTTACACCCAGGAGGGCAAAGAGCTCTGTGTGTCTAAGACAATCTTGCCAGTGGAGCAAAACATTGTCATTAGAGATGGGCACGAACCACCAGTTCGCTGGTTCGATTCCTCAAACTGACACTTCCATAAAAATTAATCTTGAGATGGACTTTCAGCAAAAAGAAAAGTGGTTTGGTTTTGGATTGACTTTTTTCTTTTTTCTTTCTTTCTTTCTTTCTTTCTTTCTTTCTTTCTTTTTCTTTCTTTCTTTCTTTCTTTCTTTCTTTCTTTCTTTCTTTCTTTCTTTCTTTCTTGTAGTTTTACATATGGAGGAACAGTCCTGAAAGGAGAATATTGGCCACCAATCCAAATGATTTTTTTCTGCCCAACATTCAGAGCTGGTTGACTCCTTCTTGTGGGACATCTCATCTTCTATAACAGAGGAAGGACTTTTCATTAAGTTACCACTTCTTCTGGGTTAAAAATCCATTAGAATTAGAGGTGTGAGTAAAACCAAAGAAAGGAGAATGATCAGGGGTGCTTATAGTAAAAGGATCAAATATGTTTCATTGCTACCAAGAAATGTGGGGGAAATTGTGATGACTGTGTTTTTCAAAATCCCACTGCTAGGAAAACCAATGTAGCAATGATGCCACATATCTATAGAAAACATATTTTCTATATTTATCCACATATTTATGGATTTCTATCCCAAACTTTCACTAACAATAGGAGGTCTGACTACCACTGCTTCCTTAGCCTATATTAAACATTCATCTCAACTCTGTGACTAGAGATGGGCATGACTTAGCGGTATTCCCATTTCCGTTTCCGTTACTCGTATCTGTTATTCTACGGAAACGGAAACAGGAATTACTCCGCCAGAATTTGAGCTCAAACTGACGAACAAACAATTTGGTCTGATTTGTCGTGGTCGTTACTTGCACGCGGCAATCGCGCAATGCCAAGCGGCACAGAAAAAAAGTTTTTAAAAGTAAAAAAAAACAACCGATTCCTGGCCCTAAAAGCAGGCGAAAACTGTCTGAGGGCACCTTCCAGGCCAGAAGGTTTTTTTTTTGGGGGTTCCCCACCCCCTTTCCTTGGCTAGTGCTACTGCTGCGCTGTGCTGGTACCAGGCTGAGGGGGGCATCATCTCGTCTGCCTTTGCCATGCGGTTTGTGGGCGGGGGGTCCAAAATGGCGACCACAATATTTTTTTTGAAATCCTTGCCCAAAACCCCACCAAAGCACCACAGAAACATGTGAAAGTTACCTATTTTGAATGCTTGATTTTGTACAGTAGCAGCAGTGGGTTTGTCTTGCCAAAATACGTCTCTGTTGATTTTATTTTATTTTTTTCTTAATTTATTTTTTTACACCTGCGCAATGATGGGCTGGCCATGGGACGGGACCATGCAAATTTTTGGAGTCATTCCACCAATCGCATGGACAGGTTTTGATTGACACTTCTGGATGTGCCAGAGGGCATAAAAAGCCGAGGCAGTTCCAGTCCATCACAGTCTGGGCTTGGATCTTGTGGAGGGTGGTCAGGGCTGGATTGCTGCGCTCAGTCTAGTTTCGATTTCGCGGTCGCGGTCGCGGTCTCGCTAGGCAGGGATGGAATTGAATTGATTTTAATTTGCAAAACATAATAATTTCTTTTATTCCCTGTGGGGAATAGCAACACAGTGTTTATTCTTTTTTGTTTTCTGCATTTTTGAGGAAGAGTTCCATTTTTTATTTGCTTATATTTGCTTCAAGGGGGAGGGAAGATTTGAGTGGGAGCGGTAGGGGAGGGGAGGTGCTGCGGATTTATTTTGAAAATATATTATTTTATATTACACTACCATACCATTTCTTTTGTATCCCAATTTCCCTCCAAGTTAATTTACTTGGCCAAGGTCCTTTTACCCTGCGCCTACAGCTTTTTTGCTGCTGTTGCGATTGGGGTTTTGGAAGGGAATCCAGCAACCCTATCCTACCCTAGTAGCAGCTTATAGTTTTATTCCATTTATTTTCTATTCTACAGTTTATTAGCAAGTGGCAAGCAACAGCCAAGGTCCAGTACTAGTGCTTAGAAGGGGATGTTGGAGGCTGTGGATTAAATTATTTTAAAAATATTATACAGAGTACAGACTGAGTAGGCAGAGTCTCCCTCGCCAACCAGTGGACTCAGATTTCTCAAACACATTTGTTGGCAACAAGGCTAGGGCACCTTCCTCTATAGAACATTTTACAATTTCATTTTACTTAACACTTATAGATATTCTTTCACTTGTCCAACACCTCATTCATTTTTTTGCAGTCAGGCACTCAAACAAACATTTGTTGAAGGGCAGGCACCCAGCCACCTCTATAGAACTTTTTCTTCAATTACATATTTGAAGAAGTTACATTCATCTTATTTACTGTGCATTATTTGTGAAAGTTGGGTGCTGCCAGATTTTGCAAACCCCTTGCTTCTATTAGCTTGGTTTTTGTGCAGTTGTAACTTACATCTGTGAAGAAGTTAAGTTACAGTTCTCCTAATTACACTTGCCCTGTGCATTGTGAAACTTGTTTGCCAGGATTGGCAAACCCCTTGCTTCTACTAGCTTGGTTTTTGTGCTGTTTTTGTGAGTCAACCTCACTCATTTACTCGCCAGTTTGCCACCAGTCTACATACACAATTACATTTTTGAAGAAGTTACATTTCTCTTTGTTACACTTTTGCTGTGCATTGAGAGATTTTGCAGGGCAGAAGTTACATTTCTCTTTGTCCATCTCACTCATTTACTTGCCACCACATACATTTACAACCTGTTGCTGTGCATTGAGAGACTTGTTTGCCAGATTGGCAAACCCCTTGCTCCTATTTCCTTGTTTGTTGTGCTGCTGTTGTGAGTCCATCTCACTCATTTACTTGCCACCACAGTCTACATACACAATCCAATTACAACTGTGAAGAAGTTACAGTTCTCTAGTTTGTTACACTTGCCCTGTGCAGGGCATTGAGAGACTTGTTTGCCAGGATTGGCAAACCCCTAGCTCCTATTACCTTGTTTGTTGTGTTGCTGTTGTGAGTCCATCTCACTCATTTACTTGCACAGTTCCTTGGTGCTTTTCTTTACTATCACATTATACATTCCCTGGCCTGAGCCACAAGAAGGGAGAAAATGAGGGGGTTGTTGCACAGCAGTCTACATACAGAGGGCAGACTTGGAGGGGCTATTACACCCTACTAAGATAAATAGGAGCACGTTTCTGAGGGAAGGGACAGGAAGTAGTGCAGAAAGTGATACTGGTGCAACTCCCTCCCCGAGTAGCAGTGCCAGTGGCACAAGCAGCACTGTGCCATCGTCTGTCACCGAGGGAAGCATGGATGAGGTGTACCAAATCCCATCTCTGTTACCTGACAGCCCCACCCTTAATCAGCAAGAAGACAAGGGCTCTGATTCTGAAATGGCATCAGAATCAGAATCGGGCTCCTTGTATCTAAACATGCCAGATTCTGAGGACCTGTTGGCAGGGAAAGACTTAAGGCAGGCTCCAGGCAGTGACGGAAGGAGCAGCCCTCTTTCCACCCAGAGTACCACCAGTGAGAGCAGTAGTACTACTCTACTTTCCCGGCAGGGCAGAGGAAACACCAGCACCACAGCAGCGGCAGCGGCAGGCAATAACAGAGGGGGTGTTCCTTTCAGTAAGCCACGAGCGTGTCTCTGGGAGCATTTTGACAACAGCCCCAAAGACGCAAGGATGGCGGTGTGCAAGATATGCAGGGTGGTCTTGCGCAGGGGGAATGACCCCAAACACCTCTCCTCAAGTGGGTTGCACAGCCACCTGATGAGGAAGCACCCTGGGACTCTGCCTGGAACCCTGTCAGGCCCTTGCTCTTCAGGGAGGAAGAGAGGGGAAGAAGGGTTAGAGAAAGAAAAACACAGCTCCGCTAGTGAGAGTGGGAAGAGGCAGGCCACTCTGCAGGAAGTGGGGCTGTTCGGTGGGACTTTTGTCAGCCCGCGAAATAGGGCCAAAGCACAGGGGACCACCACTCGAGTGGTGGGTGAAATGGTGGCCATGAACGGGTTGCCCCTCTCCTTTGTGGAGTCATCAGGCTTCAGGCACCTGATGAAGCACGTGGCACCATGGTACGAGACTCCATCCCGGGGTACCTTCAGCAGGCGGGTGATTCCCTCCCTTTATGAGTCTGTCAGGGACAGGATCTGGGCCCTGCTGCAGGTGGCCAGAGGGAGGAAGATCCACTTCACTTCCGACCTCTGGACCGGTGGGCACCACGGATACCTCTCACTGACGGCTCATTGATGGCAACCCAAGGAGGTCCTGGAGCCCCGGTCAGCCCATGAGCAGCTGCAGGGGGAGGCACAAGGCAGCACCCCAAGAGAGTATAGGGTGGTGCTTCTCCAGGCACAAAGCATGGAGGACAACGCCACAGGGATCAACATTGCTGACGTTCTCAAGATAGCAATGCGAGAGTGGGGATTGGGGACAGAGGGAGAGGTCAATCGTGGAGTCATGGTTACAGACGTGGGCCGTAACATGACCAACGCGGTTCTTGGGGCAGGGTTCCAGGGCATCGTGTGCGCAGCACACAAACTGCATCTAGTGGTGGGCGATGCCATTGGCCTGGGTGCACCAAAGGACTCCTGGAGTGAGGGGACCAGGGAGACCAGGGCCTTGCTGTACAAGTGTCGGAAGATCGTGGGGCACTTCGCTCGCAGCGTCAAGGCAGCCAGGATGATGCGTGAGAGGCAGGCGGAGACGGGCCGACTGGAACACGTCCTGATCCAGGACGTGACCACCCGGTGGAACTCCACCCACGAAATGGTCAAGCGTCTGGTGGAGCAGAAGGAAGTGGTGGAATACATCATGTCAACCACCCCAGTCCTGCATGAGGGGAGGGAATTGGACCTTGGTGCTACCGAGTGGCTCGCCCTCTCCCAGATGGCGGGTATCCTGCAGCCTTTTGAGGAGACCACCCACATCCTCAGCAGCTACAACGCCAGCCTGGGCCACGTTCTCCCCCTGCTCAATGCCCTTCGCCAACACCTAGAGACCAGTATCCGGGAAGAAGGCAATTTTCTCCCTAAGAGCAGGGCATTGGCAGACAGGCTGTTGACCAGCGTGGATAACAGAATGTGTAAAGAGAATTGTAAAATGGAGGCAGTTAGATTCCAGTGTCATGGCCCACTAAGAAGGGAAAAGGTGTACCAGATGGCCTGCCTGTGCATCGACCCTCGCGTCAGTGCTGAATGATAGGGTTCCCAGTTTACCCCACACTCTGTTTGTCTGTTTGCTATATTGTATATAAGCCAGCACTGCCAAACTGAAATCCTGGAACTCTGCAATCCCTTTATATCAATACTAACATTTTAGCTATGCCATCAAGTCAGGGCTGTCTCCGATGAGGGCCAGGCATTTCAGAGGGTGCACTGAAGCCAGAGCGATGCTGAGGAGGAGGCATTTCAGAGGGCGCACGGAAGCCAGAGCGATGCTGAGGAGGATCCACATCCCTCTGTACTCCAGGAGCGTTCACCTAGAGACCAGGTTCCGTTCCAGCAGCCAACTACCTGGCCTCTGCCCTAGCCATGGCAGTTTCCTCCTCAGTGGAGGCAAGGGAGGAAGAAGTAGCAGACCCCGCTCAGACCATGGTGAAGGAGTACATGGCCGAGCCCCTCCAACCCCTCAGCTCAGACGCACTGCACTACTGGGCCAGAAAGGCAGATCTCTGGCCCGCTCTTTCAACTCTGGCATTGGACCTCTTGTCTATCCCACCCACCAGTGTCCAGAGTGACCGTGTCTTCTCCCACATGGGAGATGTCCTGAGGCCGCGCCGCTGTCGCCTGGACCCGGAGACGGTGGAAAGTTTGGCTTTCATCCGCTTCAACCTTTCCACCTTGGGATTACCCCAACACTCCAAGAACTAAGTTGCTGCCTGTAACATAACCTCCTGCCTGCAATTCTCCATGCCCGCCTGCAAGCCTGCCTGCCTCCCCTTGGCCCTACGAGCCTGCCTGCCTGCCTGCCTGGCCCTGTGACTACCTGCCGACTCCAGTGCCTAATGCCTGCAAAATTGCCTGCTTGACTGCCTGCCTGCCTGCCTACCTGTATTCTCTCTCACACACAATTGAAGGGTACTATTAGTGGCCCAATTTTTCTAGCCCTGGCCTGTCTCCAAACCAGGCAGGGCCACTCAAAGTGTCATTGGAAAGGGTCTGTCTGTATTGGCCCAATGTTTCCCCTTTTGCCATGGCTAGTCTGAGAGAGACCCTAATACCTGCCTTCCTTGGTGCTTCACACCGTTCCCTGGGGTTTAGGCGCCAATCTGCTAACAAAGTGGTGAGGAAGCACTTTACAACAACCTACCTCAAAGACTGAGTATCAGGGGGCAAGCTCCCCTCCTTACAGCCTTAAAGAAATAGACCCACCCAGTTCTCCTGCTTCCACTCTGTCTCCTTGGCTGCCAAAACCCGGTCTCCTGGGGTGGCGATAGAAACTCTGCCTGCCAAGGCGGAAACAATCCTCCCTACTAGCACTTTGGCTTAGTGCCTTCCCAATCCCTAGCCTTGGAGGATGGTATCCTCTAAGCATGCGCCTAGGCTACACACACATACCTGTAAGCCAGACTAGATGCTTCCCTGCCTGCCCGGCCCTCTGCCAACCTGCCTGCCTGTCAGACTCCACCAGTCCCGGCTTTGAGCATGCCTTCAATTTGCTTCTCATTCAACCTCCTCCAGTCTGCCCTTCTGGCCTCCCAGTCCCATACTTTGTCATCTGGGCTGGTCTGTGAACCACTAAGAAGGGCTGTGGAAAGGGAAAGACAGGAGCTCCGCTTCTAGTGGGAAGAGGCAGGCCTCTCTGCAGGAAGTGTTGCCGCTGTGTGGGAGTTTTGTCCGCCTCCGCTACCGCTAATTTTCACTCTGAGCTGCAATGCACTGTGAAGGGAGGGACAAGGAAGCCTCCAGGCTTGGTTCTTGGTGGATACTCTGACCTCTGACGCACACTGACTGTGTGAGTCTGTAATTCACACAGACCTAGCTCTGTCTCCTCCACCACTCTTTCCACTGGGCTGCCAGCTGTGGCTCACAAAGAAGGGAAACGTCCTTGTTGTGTGTGCGTACTCCTGTCCGAAAGTCCCCTGTGTGGATCTTGGTGCTGTGCTGTGTGACTCATTGTGCGCACACTCAGTGCTTAAACATTTTATAATCATTTTTTCCCCAGCCCCGGAACAAAGGCTGCCGGACAAGAAAAGTTACTGGTTGCAAATCTAGGTTGTGATTGATGATGATGATTGAGTTATGAGAACACTCTTCAGGAACAGCTGGTGGTGGGCTTAGTGTTAGAGTTAGGGGGGATTTTTGGGCCTCCGCTACTCTGTCCTCTGGGCTGCACCACACTGTGTCTCACTAAGAAGGGCTGGAGTGGAATGTACTTGCGCGTACCACAGTTCTGCTCAATAATCGTTTCTTTCTTAGAAATAGAAGAGCCTTTCAGGAGGAAGTTCCAGGCTTGGCTCTTGGAGTTGTGGAACTGCTGTAATTCACTACGAAGGGCATGGAGATGGAATGCCGGCACGGCAGTTAGGAGCAGTCTACCAGCACATAGCTGGGAAAGAAAGTCAGAAAGCTTGGCTTGCTGTCCTTTTGGAAGCCTGTGTGGTCAAAGATTCAGACTCACTCTAGCTCTGTGTCTTCTCCCTGCCTGCCTGTCAGGCTCCCCCCACTTCCGGCTTAGAGGAGGCCTTCCAGCCGCTTCTCCTTCACCCTAACAGCATGGTCCAGTTAGTGCTTCAAGTTCAGCCCTGTCGCCACTGCCCTCAACTTGCCCATGCAGCAACCACGGCTGCGCCCGCCTCTTGGCAGAAAACCACTTGAAGACCAACTGTAACAGTGCATTCACTCATCAACTATTTTCTTTAGAAGAACTGGTGGACTCTGTCATCCCACATTGGGGGGGGGGGGTTCTTCACGCAGTTTATGTTGGGAAATCCCTTGGCTGAGGGAGGGGTTCTCTCGGTGGTTCTCCTTCAACCCCCTCTAGTCTGGCTTTCTGGCCTCCCCTACCCTTCACTCTGGGTTGCACACACTGTGCCTCACAGAGAAGGGCATTGTGCTTGTGTGCTAGAAAAGAGCCGTGGGGTGGGCCCGTGATTAGGCAGAACTCTGCCTTGCACTCCTCAAGGTGGTTGCGCAGCCACATCAAGCGAAAGCACCCTTGGACTCTGCCTGGGACAGTGACAGGACTCTGCCGGAAGGAGTGCCGCAGTGTGGGAGTGTTGTCAGCCTCCGGACCGCCAATTAGTCTTCAGTGGGCTGCCATTGCCATACACTGTGGCTCACAAAGAAGGACAACTTACTGCCGTGCTGGTGGTCCTCTGTCACCGTTATAAATAGGACAGTTTATCAGAAAGTTCAAGGCTTGGCTCTTAGAGTTGTGGGGAATGTGATTCACTACGAAGGGCATGCCACTGGGATGCAATGCACTGACTGTGGCTCTCTGTGAAGGGAGGGAGCAAGGAAGCCTCCAGGCTTGGTTCTTTGTGGGTACTCTGACTCACACAGACAGTGAGCCTGTGGTTCTCAGGCCTACTGTCTTCCGTGGACTGCAAAGCTATGCCACTCACTGAGAAGGGAACATGGCTGTGCTGGCCTGCTAGGAGTTTACTGGGAAAGCAGCACACAGCTGTGGAGGAAGACCCTCTGGCTTGCAGTCCTTTTTTCAGAGTGGTCTCAGGCCTCCGAGTCAGACACCATGTGGACTCTGCTTTTCCACTGGGCTGCCAACTGTGGCTCACGAAGAAGGGAAGCCTGCGTGGGCGTACATAACAGATTGTTGGAAAGGTGCAGCCTGGCCCTTGTTGGTGGATGGATACTTGGAGTCACTGACTGTGAGTCTGTGAGAGAAGGGCGACTGTGTTCCATTTGCTGCAACCCACTGTGGCTCACAAAGAAGGGCATTTTCCTGGCGTCCTCCTCAGGCCATTCAGCTACGCTGGGGAGCTGGAGCTTCCTGGCAATTATCCTCCCCTACGGAGGCCCTGTGGCCTCAGACTCAGGCTATGTGGCCTCCTCCAGCCACTCTTTCCTCTGGGATGCAAGACACTGTGGCTCACTAAGAAGGGAAGAGTAGTTGGGTGCCAGCACTCCAGTAGTTTCTCTGACAGTTCCAGGCTTGTCTTTTGGAGTTGTAGGAGCTGGGATTCACAACAAAGGCCATGGTCGTGGATTGCTGGCCCAGCATTCAATTACTCCAGCTTGTGGCCTCCGCCACTCTTTCCTCTGGGATGCAAGACACTGTGGCTCACTAAGAAGGGAAGAGTAGTTGGGTGCCAGCACTCCAGTAGTTTCTCTGACAGTTCCAGGCTTGGCTTTTGGAGTTGTAGGAGCTGGGATTCACAACGAAGGCCATGGTCGTGGATTGCTGGCCCAGCATTCAATTACTCCAACTTGTGGCCTCCGCCACTCTTTCCTCTGGGATGCAAGACACTGTGGCTCACTAAGAAGGGAAGAGTAGTTGGGTGCCAGCACTCCAGTAGTTTCTCTGACAGTTCCAGGCTTGGTTCTTGGAGTTGTGTTGGAGCTTTGGAGGGCATGGCAGTAGTTTGCGGGGAGTTTCTAATTCACACAGACCTAGCTCTGTCTCCTCCACCACTCTTTCCACTGGGCTGCCAGCTGTGGCTCATAAAGAAGGGAAAAATGTACCAGTTGCATGGTGGTGGCAACACCATTTATAAATAGAACAGTTTTCCGAAAGTTCAAGGCTGGGCTTTTGGAGTTGTAGGATCTGGTATTCACAACAAAGGCCATGGTCGTGGATTGCTGGCCCAGCATTCAATTACTCCAGCTTGTGGCCTCCGCCACTCTTTTCTCTGGGATGCAAGACACTGTGGCTCACAAGGAAGGGAAGAGGAGTTGGGTGCCAGCACTCCATTAATTTATTGCAAAGTTGCAGGCTTGGCTCTTGGAGTTGTGTGGGAACCAACTGTGATTCGCAAAGAAGGGCATGGTAGTAGATGGCCGGGCCGGCAGTTAGCAAGTCTACCAGCACACAGCTGGGGACTTGGGGAGGAAGAGTCAGACTCAGAATGTGGCTTGCTGTCCTTTTTGCAGCCTGTGTGGTGCCAGACCAAACTCAAGGTGATTGGCCTCCTCCGCCAGTCTTTCCTCTGGGCTGCAAGATGCCGTGTTTCACACAGAAGGGGGTCCTGATTTGATTTACATACAGCACCACCAAGACTTAGTCAAAAAGTGACATGTGGTGGACGGTGGTGCATCGCAGGCAGTGTGGTGCCAGACCAAACTCAAGGTGATTGGCCTCCTCCTCCAGTCTTTCCTCTGGGCTGCAAGACGCCGTGTTTCACACAGAAGGGGGATACTGATTTGAACAGCGTTCGTACTACGTACAGCACCACCCAAGAGTTTGTCAGAAAGTGCCATGTGGTGCATTGCAGGCAGTGTGGTGCCAGACCAGACTCAAGGTGATTGGCCTCCTCCGCAACTCAGTCCTCTGGGCTGCAAGACACTGTGACCCAAGGCCAGTGGCATTTAAATTCCTGTCATGCCATTCAGCTCCATCCTTTTTATACTGGAGCTGGCAATGAGCCTGCCGCACTCTGGCTCTGTGCTGTGGTGCTCTCATACTCTGCCTTGTGGCCTGGCCGGAATGGCCGCCCTTACTCTGGCCTTATGGACGCGTCGAACAGAGATAGTCCTCCTCCTTTGTAGCCTAGTGGGCTGGGCTGTGGGCTGTAAAACTTAAGTCAGAGCAACCCAGAGCCCTATCCCATTCCCATCCCTACCAAAACTATTCCTGGCTGTAGCTACTAGCTAGGTACATAGCTTAACCACCTCAGGCTCTAACTGCTAATGTTTTTGTTGACCATGACCAAAAGCAGGGTTGCATTGGCTTTGGCTTTATTGCTTGTCCTTTAAGTGTGTGTGACTTTGACTGTGAATGTGAAGTGAAGGCAGAAGGACCTTGGTGATGGGGGGCCAATTTGAGAGGAGTAGAGGAGCAGACCCCTCATCCAGATTTGGGGAGGAACGGAATGTCTGTTTCTCCTGCTGCCTCTGAGAGATGTGGAGGGGAGATGGGATGGATTCAAAACCAAACAACAAAAAAGTACAACAAACAGGCACATCAGCCAGACCAAGTAGGGTGGCTGGCTGGTTCAGCATCAGCAGATTCAGCACAGCAGACCAAGAGAAAAAAAAGAAATGCAAATTTGTTTCTGCCCCACTTTATTTGCTTAGGATGCACTAGCCTTGTTGTGCAGCAGCAAGTCCATCACCCAGGCAGGTTTAAACTGTATTTCGCCTGCTCATTTGCGGGACCCGCGCCCACCCGCCCACGTGCCCGTGCGCCCATGCGCCCACCCGCCCGCCCACCCGCCTGCGCGCTAGCCACTCCCCCTGCCGCTGCCGCCGCCCACGCATGTACCCCCGCGCCACCGCCGCCCGCGCTGCGCCCGCAAGCCGCAAGTCTCAGTCGGACGTCAAAATGCATGAAATCATGGCAGAAACGGAAACGAAAAAACGAAAAAACGAACCGACTAATTTTTGCGAATTTTCGCAAAAAACGGAGACGACCCGAAATGAAACCGGCCCGACTAACGACAACTCGAAAATTTTTTTTTTCAATTCATGCCCATCTCTATCTGTGACCAGAATCTTAGGATCAAGCACAGAGAGTAGCTGCTCTGTTAACAAAGCACTCAGAGACTCCTCCAGTGAACTATGGGTTGCAATTATGCAAGTCAGAGATAACACCATTAAAAACAACACAGTCTATGTGTACACACTGGCTGGATAATGCAGTGGTTTAGGTATCTGACTGTGGAATCAGAGGCTGGGAGTTGAGTTCCCACATCTCTCATGCCTGCTGGAAAAAGAGCCAGCCTGTGTAGTCAAGGGCAAGCTGCCCATTTTCAGGATATTCCCAGAAGAAAGAAATGGTCAACAACTTCTGAGTGTCCTCTACCTAGGTAAAGGTTCCCCCCTGCACATGGGTGCTGGTCATGTCCAACTCTAGGGGCGGTGCTCATCTCCGTATTCAAGCCAAAGAGCTGGTGTTGTGCAAGTCTGTGGCCATGTGACTGTTTTACCTTCCTGCTTTTAAAATGGCAGTACCTATTTTTCTACTTGCATTTGCATGCTTTCAAACTGGTAGGTTGGCAGGAGCTGGGGTTAACAGCGGGAGCTCAGTCTGCTGCGTGGCACCCAGGATTCAAACCACTGAGCTGCCAACTCAGCTGCCAATGTAGACTATAGTTTTAAGTGCTCTAGCCTGCTGAGCCACCTCACCCCATGTGTCCTGTACGTAGAAAAGCCTAAAAAAGATAACTATAAATCAAAATTAGCTTGACATAGTGATATAAAACAATAAAACAATAAAACAATAAATGCATATTCAATGAATACTATGCCCCTGGGCACCCAGGACCCAATGAGTTCAATTACTTATTTAATTGCTCTCAAACACAGCTCATCTAATTCAGCTTCTAGATCAGGTGGCCATAAGGACTTAAGGCTCATGAGACATGGTACTGTTTGAAGAACAACGGTCAACAGTACGGAAAAGACCCCTGATATGTATGTTTGTGTGTGTGTTAATAAAGTGCTTTGTAGTGATGTCTTCAGTGAGAACACAACAATTTTTCATATATTTTAAATTACACAGGGGTCTGGCACCCCTAACCCAAGCATTGTTTAAGGGGAAAGTGTACTCAACTACATGCAGCATGTTCTGATTGTTGGGGGGGGGACAATGAACATGCTACATGCACACTGGAGAAAAGGTTCTCAGGAGGATTTTCCCCTCATGATTTCATTTTAAATTAGCAAATCAATATGTTTTAATATAGGCTGCTCCCTAAATGTGCAGGACCCCTTTCTGATTCTCCAAGGAGCCATCTATCACAACTCTGCTAACAGGCATAAGACCAACAATAGCAAGTCATAAGTCATAAGTCATGGCCTTACCATCCTAAATGTGGGGAAATGAGGGGTCTCAGCACACTGCTGCTGCTTGCAGTGCCCCTCTTGAAACTTCCCATCACTCAGGATCTGCATCACCTTTTTGGCTTTTAAAAGGGAAATGTTGAAAACCACCCAACCAGAAGCTTTCATATCTTCACTGTCCAAAGGATCTTCAGATTCAGAGTCACTAATGTGGGCACATTACAGCAGATGAATAAAAAGGCAGACATTCTCTATGCCACAAAGAGAAGAAAATTACAATATTTCAGTCACATAATAGCACAGTAACTAATACCATCTCCTGCAAGCTATCCTTCGAGGAAAATAGATGGGAAGTGTGATCTGGGGCATAGAAGAACATTCTGGCTTAAGAATTTAAGCCAGTGGTTCGCAGTGGGCACAGCTTCTCTATTTATAATAGCTTTGGATAAAAACCAGATCATGCTCCTGATTGCCAAGGTTCTACGATGACATGACACTTGAAAAAGAAGAGTGGGCACCACCCCCATCTGAAGCAGGCATGCCAAATGCTCTCTTCCTCTAACAGACTGTGTCTTCCACCTGTGGAGCATGTGTGACTTCAAGCTTCACTGGTGGATTTACAGCTCACAGCTGTGCAGCTAACAAGAGAGTCAGATCACCCTAGAGTAGTGATGACGAACCTTTTAGAGACTGAGTGCCCAAACTGCAATTCAAAACCCACTAATTTTTCGCAAAGTGCCAATACTGCAATTTAACCTGAATACAGGTGGCTGTGACGGGGCAATGCCAGGTGCCCACAGAAACGGCTCCGAGTGCCGCCTTTGGCACCCATGCCATAGGTTTGCCAGCACTGCCCTAGAGGAGGATCCAACACTAGTGTGTTAGATTGGAGATAGTGAGGACAAAGCAGCACTTCAGACATACAAATGTAGGTTATATTTAATCATCTCAAAAAGGCCTGGTTGGTGGTGGTGGTGGTGGGGAAATCACTCTGCACAACTGATTCACTTCTAAACATCTGAAATAGTATACAGGACGACAGCTGCATTTGGGTAAATACACCAAATATACAGAAATGTATAAAACTTAATCACATCATTTATAGAGGGGCTGTTAAGCTGCAAATTGCATTGGAAAGACATGTTTTAAAAGGAGGGAGTCACCTTAAGAGTCTACCCATCGTGCTTCTTTGTATTAGTCTGGAACTAATTCTGTATCAGCGTGAAATGAATTGGTTTTGGTTCATAACCAGCACGTGAATATTATTTAGTTTTTACCAGGGCTACATACAGAACTGGAGAAGTGTCAGCCATAAATCATGTTTGCTCTACACTTTCTAGGGGCAGAGATATTCTTGCTGTATTGCTAAGGAAGAAAACTAGGACTCGATCAGTTTGGTGAGTGAAACACATACTACCCTTTCCTATGCAAGTTAATAAAGCAAAAGAGAAAATTAAAAGACAACGTGATAAGTACTTTTAAGAATTAAAAGCCTGAGCTTAAAAAAGGTGTCAAGAAAGGTCACTGACTATGGCAGTCTAACACAGTGTTTTTCAACCACTGTTCCGTGGCACAGTAGTGTGCCGCGAGATGTTGCCTGGTGTGCCGTGGGAAAAATTCTCCCTACACCAGCAATGCCCCCCCTGCATCCCACTCAAGACCAAGGCAGCGGTGTGGCACCGGTGAGCCGGAGGAAGGCGGGGTGTTCAGAAAGAAGCCGGCTGCCGCAAGGCTTCCTTGGGAGATGTAGTTCCTCCCGCAGGTCTGAGACGCAGTCCTGGGGAGGAGAGCGGACTACCTTTCCCGGCGTGCTTTGCGCGCCGGCGAGGAAAGGCTGGCCGTGGGCGGGGAAGGAGAAGAAATAAAGGAGGAGGAGGAGGAGGAGGAGGAGGAGGAGGAGGAGGAGGAGGAGGAGGAGGAGGAGGAGGAGGAGGAGGAGGGGACTGGAGAGCGAGAGAGTGAGAGAGAGCAGGGAGACCCATGCAGGCGCATTGCGGCGAAGGGCGCTCCAGAAGCCGCTCTTAAAGGTTCTTGGGGTTGATTTCCCCTCCTTGCTCACCGAACCCCCCTTCCTCCCTCCCCCGCCTCGCACACTCGCTGTTTGCCTCCCGAGGGTGGGCGCGCGCCCCTGCCGAGCCAGGTAGGAGCGCGCGTGCGCACCCCTCTTTTAAGGGTGGGGAGCGGCCGGCCGTTGACAATGGTCATTTTTGTGTGTGGGGGGGGTAAATAAAGGAGAGGACGTGGGAGGCTGAGGAGGGGATTCCTAGGACCTAGGGAGGAGGCGGGGATGGGGGTCCCTTCTGGGCCCTGTGGCTGCCTGGCTGGAAGGGAGGCTTATACTGGAAGGGGTAAAAGATGGGGGTTGGGGGGTTGTATATGAAGAGCCTCCCCCAGCCCCACCTTCCTGGGTTTGCAAGTTCCTTTGAAAAAAAGTGCCAGGAGGAGGGAGGGGGGAGGTGAGGGCAGGTGGACATTTTGATAGGGATGCCTTGGGAGGGGCTGGGCTGGAGGATGGATTTGTTGTTGTTTTTTTGGGGGGGTGAGAAGTGTGTTTGTGTGTGTGTGATAGGCACAGAGTTAAATTTTTTAACATTTTCTAACAGTGGTGTGCCTCGTGATTTTTTTTCATGAAACAAGTGTGCCTTTGCCCAAAAAAGGTTGAAAAACACTGGTCTAACATACCAGGAGGGCAGCAGCTTGGAGAAAGCTATCTAGAACTTTGCAAACACACTTCTGGCTGTCTACACCACTGTTTGCTTTTGGGATATTACTTTTTGCAGCATTGTCTTTTCCTGGCTCACATTCCTTGCTGACTCCTCTTGCACTCTCCCGTATTACAGAGATAGTAAAATTGTGTCACAGACAGTCATATTTGGGAAAAATGTGCTATAATTTAAGAAAGAGAGAATGCACAGACAGAAAAAAAAGATATGGATATGAAATATGAAAGGGATGCATATACAAAACTGAATACTGTATGTACAAAATGCATGCATAAAGATAAATGCACTTGGAAATAGATGTGACTTCTGTCCAGACTATGAATTTTGCAAATTTCACATGAATGAAAACAGAATTGAATTAATTTGTGACTAAAACGAAATAATGATAAGGGATTGGAATATCCCCAAGTGACCAATTAATCTATGACTAGTACAGCTGGGTACACATTTAAAAATGAATTGCAAAATTCATTCAAAACTTACTAATATTTAAATTCATATTCATATAAATTGATAAGCCCTGAAGAATACAAATAAATCAATTTTTAGTGATTTCTGATTCACCAATTCATTGGGCCAGAAAAGCTCCTCAAGACACCAGACATGCAAGTAAGTTTTCCCCAACTCTCCTCTGCAGTCCCTCCAAGTCTGATGTTTCTATTTCCCCAAGCCAGCTGATAACGGGCACTTTCCTGCGGGGGGGGGCACCTTGTGGACTTTTAACACAGATATCTGAAACTCTAG
The DNA here is from genome assembly GCA_029282475.1 of Phrynocephalus forsythii. Classification (NCBI taxonomy): domain Eukaryota; kingdom Metazoa; phylum Chordata; class Lepidosauria; order Squamata; family Agamidae; genus Phrynocephalus; species Phrynocephalus forsythii. The sequence goes on along the minus strand of JAPFRF010000003.1, from coordinate 48,660,763 downwards.
CTTCACCAAACTTGTAGGGATTGTAGATGAGAGTTGGGAGAAATTATCACCAAAGTTTAGTGCTGCTAAATTCTAGGGGTCACTTTCCAGTAGGGGGCTTTGGGGTTACATAATTCAGACATTCTGAACCCAAACTTCATCGAACCGGCAGGACCTATAGAGGAAGTGTCCATGCAACTTTGGCATCTTTAGCTGCCTTGAGGGACATTTTATAGAGTTTTAAAAGAAAGAAAGAAATCAACAAATTGATTCAGATTCATCAAAAATATTCATAAATTCTTTATTCACCAGCCTTGGTGAATCATACATCAACACAGAACACCATTTTTTTCATTTGTGCCTAATTCTCACCTTGTCTACCTCCCCAGTGGTAGTTGCTACTAAAGATTATACAAAACTGGCAGTGAAAATGTGTGATGATATGAAGGCATCAAATGGGCTCTGAGATTTTTCTGGACGGAGGGCAGAGCTTTCTAGGGATTTGTGCATGTGGGACACCTTTTGAAGAAATACACATCTTGATTTGATTTGTTGTTATTTGATCCATTGTCCTTGTCACAAATTTGTTAGCCCTCTTGAGAGATCTCAGTTCTGGTGCAAAGTAGATGCCAAATGTGTGTGTGTGTGTGTGTGTGTGTGTGTGTGTGTGTGTGTGTGTGTGTGTGTGTGTGTGTGTGTGTGTGTGTGTGTGTGAATTGTGCAACACTCCTGAGAGCTAAAAGGGCAAGGCTCGATGTAGATAAAACATAAACAATGCTATCTAATTCAGAAAGTCAACAATGCAACAATTACCATGCTTTCTCAAATGCACAAAAGAAAAAAAAGGAACACAAGCAGATTTTACCCCCTCCCTCCATTGGACATTCTCATAATTTGTGACAAGGGCAAAATGCTTTTGTAATTCTTGTGGTTAAAGTAACAGTGAATCAAATCAAGATGTGTATTTCTTCAAAAGGTGTCCCACATGCACAAATCCCTAGAAAGCTCTGCCCTCCGTCCAAGAAAACATAAGGCCAGACATGAACCTCTTCATTCAACTCCATCCCCAGACATTCTTCTGATTCTCATGGAAGAATTTACTCCTGTCTGAACTGGCCCTAAATAAATCAATGCTATGGTGTGTCTGGGCCTTTTTATATTCTCCGCAAAGCTGCAGCCATCATCTGGCATACAATCAGCAACATAACACAACAGCGTCAACCAACAGACAATGGGGAATGGCGGAAAAAGAAAGAACTCTCAACAAAAGCCCCAAACAAAAACAGCACACATTATGCAGAAATTGCCTTGGCATGCAGGTCATTGGTGATTTCATTTGTAAGTAATGTTTTGATTGTCACAGATTATATGTTGCTCTCATCCCCCTGACATTTGTTGTACGGTAGGATTGATTTTTGTGCTCCAGTATGAAAAGGTCACATTGATCAATGCAGTATAATTGGCACTAAATTAGGATCATATCAGGTTATTTTGCTATTTAATGATGAAATATTAAAGAATAGCATGGGAAGATTGCAGGCGCTAAAGTGCACTTTAAACCTGCTTTAATGATGTTTTATTTTGCAAGGGGGGAAATTGAGAGAGAAAAAACAACTAAAGTGCTGAAAATGACTGTGATGCATTGCAAGAGTGGCCTGGAATTATATATTTTCGCTTGAGATGGACTAAAAGCTCTGGGCGCCAAACTCAGAAGCAGCCAGTCTCTATCTACTATGCAGAGGGAACACATCTAGAGCAATGATAGCCAGGATGTGTCCTCACTGTGTATGCTTTGGAAGATTCATTAAACTTTATAAGAGAAAGGGATAAGAAAGATCAGTGGTTTTAGCTTGGAGACTGGGATTCCAACTCATACAGCAGGACCACAGTATCAGCTGGTGATTGGTTCCAGGCCTTCCTGTGGATAATGAAAACCATGGATAAGAGAGAACGCCTGCCCAGCCACCCCCAAACTGCTATTGCCTGTGGATAATGAAAACCATGGATAAGAGAGAACGCCTGCCCAGCCACCCCCAAACTGCTATTTCCTGATAGTAGCTTGCTTTATGACTGCTGTTTTGAGACAGTAGCATGCTTTATGGCTGCTGTTTGTGACAGCAGTTTGCTTTACAGATGCTATTTGTGACAATAGCTTGCTTTACAGCTGCTGTTTGTGACAATAGCTTGCTTTGTGGCTGCTGAATTATTTTTTTCCCCTGCCAACCATGGATAACTGAAACAGTGGATAATGAATCAGTGGATAAGGGGGTCCTACTGTGTTCCTTTGAATCCACAACAGAACCTGAAAGAATTTCCTGCAGATGAAAGATGGAATTCTGAGGATTTAGTCAATTCACTCATGCCTGCGGTGCCTAACCCTCCAAGGGCTGCATTCTAGGAGATCATTTTTGCTGCTGCAAGAAGCTTCCTGGATGTCATACCTCTTCAAGAAGTGCTTTCTCTAGACCCTAAAGGGCAGTGACATTACAAACCCAGGAAACTTTGTGATAGAAAATGAAAGTCTACAATGCTTTCTGGACCCCTCAAAATTCTTCCAGGAGAGGTTTGGGAGATGGAGTCCAAACAATCCTAATGCACAACCCTAATTGGTGTATCTGGAAATATCTATTTACATATAAAATACTATTATCTATTACTCCTATATTTTGGGTCTGGTCTCTGTGTGTCTGTGAATTTTCTTGTACATGTCTACTGTGCATGTACACACAATGACGATACATATTCTTATCTATTTTACTAACAAATGTAGCTTAAATTTAATGCAAAGGCCTGGATCCTCCTACATATGAATGGCAGCAGGCAATTTGATGTCCTCCTGATGTTTTAAATTACAACTCCCACCATACAGCCCAGCTACCTGATTTCCAGGAATTATGGAAGATGCATTTGAAAACATCTAGTGAGAATGAGATTGTGTAGCCCAATCAGCCTCACCATCTGCAGTGACCAGATATTCTGATATCTAATATTGTTCTGATGAATTTGCATATGAGTCATGTAGATATGAATAAATATTTATGGATTTTGGGAACAATATTTCTATGTTTGCAGCCTGTGTTTCATGGACTGCAGGATACGGGCATGGTTGTTGGCAGGCTTCTTGGTTCAAGACCCGTCTGAGTTTAAGTCTTTTATACCAAGTCCCAAGCCCAACTCCAAGCCCCTTTAAGACTTCCCCAGCACCCAAAGAAAGGGAGGGGTAAATGGATTTTGAATCATGAGTTGATTCCTAGTCATTGAAAAATAAACCCAGCAGTCTGACGTGAGTCTCCATCCCTGGATATGGCAAACTCAAATGTGAAAGGAAAGTTCTTCTGCTTGAGTTGAAGTCAATACATATGGTATTTTCTAACCCGGTATTTCCTAAGGCACAGCTTTATAGAATTCTGGGTGATGTCTCTTGTTTTTAAAAATATATTTGTCCCAATTTTTGGGAAAGCTGAGCATGTGCCCAAATCTTTTCTGAGGTAAACAATAGATCTGTTGCACTGAAAACCAAAAACAGCTATAATTTTACTTGTTTGCTTTTATACTGAGGTGCATGCAATTTGGAGACCTGACATACCCTAAAGATGGGAGAATACCTGCCAAATTTTGGAATAGCTAGCTTCGACATTTTCTGTACCAGTCCACTTTTTAAATTTGCTTTTTTAAATGAAAGAACTTGGAGGCTAAAGTGATTTTTGTCCCAGCCAAATTGGTCCATTCTCTGGAAAGAAAATAACTTATAAATCTCCTTTATCCTGCAAACAAATCTAGTCATTCTGCTTCAGTCTGGACTTCACAAAAACAGTATTATTCTTGTATTACTGCATATGCTGGAGACCTGTTGGTGCTCCCATGAGGTTTGTATAACATGCTACGCCTATATGAAGGACACATACCAGGTGCATGCCTGCTCACATGCCCATTTGTGGAATGGATATGTTAAGCACAATTAATTATGGCAATCCTATTCAGTAGGATGCAGTAGGTTCAGTTGGATTCCAGTCATAATTTGAGTTTGTCTGTTCACCAAGTGTAAACCTCCTAAAGAACAATTTACTTAATGATGGCATAGAGCTGTTGCAAATAAGTACTATATCAGACTTTTCAAGTCTGAGAAATTCTTCTGAGGGAATGTAAGCTGAATAATCCAAAGACCTCAAATAAACAGTTCCTCTGTGCTCTGAACCAGGAGTTCGGGTTATGAGTAGAGGTGGGCACGAAGCCCACCATCATCTCATTTTGTGCTGAATCATGTATGTGGCACCACAGGTGTTGAATGCTCACACCCTTGTCCAATTGCCCCACTCACACTTTAGCACAAGAGACCTGGATCCTTCTTCTCCAGCAGTGTGCCACTCCAGGTAGGAGCCTGGTCTACCCTTTCCTGCCTCTACCAGCAGTTGACCACTCAGCCACTGGACAGAAGGAATCCTCAGCCACATCTCTGTTGGAGATGTCAGCTGCCAGAAGTGGTGGAGCAGCCTGAGCTCCTGCCCAGATTGCCATGCCACCCAAGAAGAATGATCCGTGCAGCGTGCACTTTATTTATGTAGTTAGTTAGTTAGTTAGTTAGTTAGTTAGTTAGTTAGTTAGTTAGTTAGTTAGTTAGAATTTTTTACCCCACCTTACTCCTTGGTGGCTTACAATAATGAGTAGAGATGGGCACGAAACAGAAAAATGGCGTTTTGGTTCGTTTCCGTTTGTCGGGAATTTTTTGAAAATTTTCATTACCACTTTTCTTTTTTTCGTTTGTTGTTTCTACCTGCTTTTTGCGCAATTTTTAAAGCATTTCTGTGCACAGGCATCCTCCAACGCCCCAGACCAGAGAGAAAACACTAAAAAAATGGATGCTGGCAGAGACTAGGTATGCAGGGAGGCTGCAAAGGCAGCGGCGGGCATTGCCCAGGGTGCAAGGCAGCCGCAAAGTGACTGCACTGCAGGGCAGGGGAGGGTACTCACCGAGAGGTATGCAGCACGCACGCATACAGGGAGGCTGCAGGACTGAAGCTAGAGTCGCAGAGACAGCAATCCCACCCTAACTCCCACCAGAGACTGCAAGGAGGACGGGGGCTGCCAGAGCTTTTTATGCCCTCTGTGGCTGCCAGACCTGCCCGCCCAGTCTGCAACCTGGGCATGCTATTGGTTGAACATGATCCCATCACATGGCTTGCCTCCATTTTGTGGCTGGTGGTGACATCCATTTTAAAGGGAAAAGAAAAATACATCGTGATGGGAGAAGACAAAAACAAACATTTTAAGGACCCCCCCTGTATGTATTATCAGACAATATAAATAATTATCACTGTGTTTTTACGGATGGCCAGGGTGTTTTTTAACATTTAAAACAGCTCATTTCATTGCGCATCGCCATTAACGGAAACGAAACGTAACGACCACAATTTTCGTGATTCTGTTCATTTCATTGCATTTTCATCACAATTTTCATTTGTCATTTTGTTACATAATGGAAATGACAAACGGTAACGGAAATGAAAAAATGTTCGTTCCATGCCCATCTCTAATAATGAGGGTCAATATACAGGCTGAACCATTTAAGACATATTCACGTTAAGAATAGGGAGTTAGAAGAAGCATCTTAGAACATTAAAAAAATAACAGTAGAGTTACAAGGAGCACACAAAAAGAAAAGAAAAATCCATTATGAGGGGTGGAAAGTACCATAGAAAATACTGGTGTTCTTATGAAATCAGTCAATGCAATCATGCATGGTAAATCCATATAAAAGTCACATAGTAGGTAGTCCATCATTCAAGGAAAGCTTGCCTGAAGAGGAAGGTCTTTGCCTGCTTCCAGAAAGACAGCAGAGATGGGGCAATCCTGGCCTCCAGCGGGAGGGAGTTCCAAAGTCTGGGAGCAGCAAAAGAAAAGGCCCTTTCATGTGTTCTTAGGAGACACACCTGTGAAGGTGACAGGATGGAGAGAAAGGCTTCTCCTGATGATCTTAGCACCCGAGTTGGTTCATAAGGTGAGATTCAATCTTTGAAGTAGCTTGGTTCCGGGTCATTTTATGCTTTGTAGGTTAAGGTCAGCACCTTGAATTGTGCCCAGTAGGTGATTGGCAGCCAGTGGAGCTGCTTTAATATGAGTGTATTGTGATCTCTGTCACCCACCCCAGTCAGCAATCTAGCCGCTGCATTCTGGACTTGTTGAAGTTTCCTGAGACTTTCCATCCATAGCCCCACATAGAGCACATTACAGTAGGCCAGCCAGGAGGTCACTAGGGAATGTGTCACAATGTCCAGAGCAGATTTTTCATGAAATGATCATAACTGGCATGCTAGTTTTAATTTTTCAAATGCACTTCTGGCAACAGCTGTGACCTGGGAATCTAAGCTCAAGGATGAGTCCAGGAGCACCCCAAGCTATGCACCTCTTTTTTCAATTGGGGGGGTTAATCCCATCTAGTACATGTTGCATCCCTCTCCTTTGACCTCCTTTTTGACTGACCAGAAGCATCTCTGTCTTGTCTGGGTTTAGTTACAGTTTGTTCTTCCTCATCCAGTTCATTACTGAAGCTAAGCACTGATCTAAAGTCGAAATAGCTTCCTTGGAATCCAGAGCATACTGGTGACACTTAACCCCAAAACTCCAGATAATTTTCCCCAGTGGTTTCATATAAATGTTAAATAGCATAGAAAAGAACCCTGAGGTACCCCACAGGACAGTGGCTGTGGTGTTGAACATGAGTCCCCTAACACCACTCACTGTGTTCTCTCCTGTAGGAAGGACTAAAGCCACTGTAAGACAGTGCTACCTAGTCTCATTTCAGAGAAACTAGTCAAAAGGATGTCGTGATCAATAGTGTCAAAAGCAGCTGAAAGTTCCAATAAAATTAAAATGGACACAGATCTCTTATCAATTTCCCGGCATAGGTCATCTACCAAGGCAACCAGTGCCGTCTCATTCTCATAACCACACCTGAAGCCAGATTGTGCTGGATCCAGATAGTTTATTTCATCCAGAAATCTCTGGAGCTGCTACAACCCACTCTAGTACTGCACCACAACCCACTCTAGTACTGCACCCAGGAATCGGATGTTAGATACCGGTTGGTAGTTGTTTAGTATTGTTGGATCAAAATAAGGATTTTTAACTGTGGTTTTACTATCATTTCCTTCAAGCATGCCAGAATCATGCCCTGTTGCAAGGAGGCATTCACTACTCTTCCTAACCAATCTGCCAGAACCTCTATGGTGGCTTTTATGAGCCAGGAAGGGCAAGGGTCCAATAGACATGTGGTGGCCCTCATCTCTCCAAGGGTCCTTACCACATCTTCAAGCTGTAAGAGCTGAAACTCATCCATTAATACAGGGCAGACAAGGGGAACAGTTTTATTTATAGGCTCCAGATCAATAGCAGTATCTAGGTCAGCCTGATTCTGTACAATTTTGGCGGCAAAGTGTTGGGCAAATTTTTCACAGTGAGTTGCAGAGTGATCTGTGTCATCCACCCCTGGGTCAGCATGTAGCAGACTCTTGACTATTTGGAAAAGCTCTGCCGGGTGATTCTGTGCCTTAGCAATGGTGGTAGAGAAAATTGATTTCTTTGCTGCTTCCATTGTCTTGGAATAAGCTTTCCAGTGGCCTCTCACTGTTTATCTGTTTCACTCTGGGTTTTCTGCCAACACCTTTCAGCTCTACAAACTACCCTTTTCATATTTGACAGTTCCCCAGTAAACCAGGCAACCAGTTTGGCTGTACTTCAGGGGCAATCAGGTCAATGGATTTGCTCATTTCCCCATTCCAGACATCAACTAAGGATTCAATGGAGTCATCTTTCACAGAGGTGGGAAACCCCCCAGGGCAGCTATAAAACCATTTGGATCCATCAATCTTCTTGGACAAATTGCTTTTGTCTGACTTCTACCCATGCCCAGGCTCTGAGTTCCAGTGAGCCTAAAGCGCACCAGATAATGGTCTGTCCATGACAATGGGACTTCAGAAAGTTCTTTTACCCCTAGGTTCCCAATATTCATATCAGGGTAGAAGACCAGGTAGCATTTATTCATCTCTGCCTAAGATTTTGCATGTTATGCTTAGTTATGTAAGTGGCAAGTGTGTTTAATTTCACCACTGTAAATACATCCACTACTTGAAATGACATATTACTGAGCAAAACCAAACTGAATCGAATATATCCTAAAAAAATAAGCTATTGTTTGTAGCTATCATTGTATATGTCATTGCACTATTGTACCATTTGGAAAATATAGTTCTTAAAGCACATTCAGCCAAATGTAGCATTCTGTTGAAGCTAGCCAGTACAGGAAGGGAAAGTAACTAAATCAGTAGCACAGCCTCATTAGTACTCATGACTGGAAGCTGTACACCTTTTATTTCCAGTACTTAATTCCACTTAGATTGCTTAATGCTGCAAGATTTCACACCTCAGAATCACCTTATCAGAAACTTATCCATCTAGTTCAATATTGCCAGCTCTGGCTGGCAGCAATTCTGGAAGGCATCTTCTCTGGTCCTATTAGAAAAAGTGGGAAATTAAGCCTGGGAGCTTCTGCAGCCAATGTAAGAGCATCCCATTAATTTACTTAAAATAATTTCCATGTCAGTATTTCTGCACTTATCAAAGTAATTCCATGACCACTGTCCTGCATAGACATCAGCACTGACCAAGAAACCCTTTACTACCAGATGTTCATTACCTACTTCCCATGAAAGCATTGACTCCTATATATGTTTACCCATAAGGCATTTAACACTAGGCTACAGAAACTTGAATATGATTCCATCAAAATAATATACCCACATTGTCTTTGAGTCGATGTGTCATTTACCTCACAGCTCCTCTCATTTTCAGTACAAGCTTTAAAGTCTGTGAGGCATGATAATATTAACTCCTAATTTCTGTGACCTCTCATAAAAGCAGTGTGGGGAACAAGTACTGGGCTAAAAGGATTGTAATGACCCCTTTGGACACTTATGTGCACATAATGACTGTTCGAAGATTTATATGCTCAGTATAGGTATAATTAGACACCCACAAACCCATTTGACCCTACCGAGGTGAAAAGCTCTTCTGCTTTTCAGCAGATGAATCGATAACGTGCACGTTTTGCCACTGTGGAGTGAAACTGAGGAAATGAAAATCTGATAATTTTCCTCCCAGTGCAGTCTAGACAGAGGAGAACAGTTTTCACCTCTGACAGGAAGATCTATTTTCAGTTTCTCAAAAGGCTAGTGTCAATTCCAAAACTTCTCCCAATATTGATTTTCAGTTTTGTTAAAAAGGATGTTTTATTAGGGGAATATTAGTCCCAAACATCATGTAAAGTTCGTGTCTATTTCAGAGGCTGATGAAATCATGGTCTTAATTTGGATCTGGTGTGTGCGCCTTGATCCCAGCATCATTTTGAGGAGTGCCTTTATTGCCGTATGAGTCAATTTAGAACAGATTTGGAAGATGTGAAGGTCTGGTTTATAAACCATACTCTGTGTGTGCGCTTCACGTAGCTCAAAAATCCTCTCCTCCTAGCATTGCTAGAAGGCTCATTCAGCATCATGATTTCCAAGTTACAGCACAGAAGAACAACCAGTTTTCCCTGCTGTACTGCAATGCCACAAAAATGCAATCACACACAAACACACACAGAGAGAGAGACAAAGAGAGAACTGAAATAGGATGTGTGACTTTCATGCAAAAGTCATGAAAACTACGAGTAGTGAAATAGTGAGTACTATCAATACACTTATGCTTTAGCATTTTCAAGGGAGAACAATCCAGTTCTACAATGGAGCACTGAAATCCCACTGATTTGAATGAGAGGACCACTTTGTTAAGAGATGGGCTAGGAAACTAATTGGTTATCTACTAGAATCAGTTCATGGAAACTCTGGTAAAAAGGTCAGTGGTTTGCATGCTTAGTAGAGATGTAGAAGTAGACATGTTTCAGCAAAAGCAGTTCAAAAGTGGTTACAAAGCAATACATTGGCCAAAATCCTGTTTTGAAGGCAAACTGCTCCAAGTTATAAAATCACTGTAAATATAATATTCCTAAACTCTGTTTCAGACAACCATTTTTTAAAAAAATATCAGGCACATTAAGAAAAAAAGTAAATACACTATAACACAATATCAGTTATTAACTATGTCAGGGCTGTCCAACTTTGAACAAGCCGAGGTCTACTTTTTCTGGCCCAAAGTGCCTGAGGGCTACTACACTAATACCTCTACTTACAAATTTTATCCATTCCAAGCACATGCTTATAAGTAAAAAAAAAATTATAAGTAGAGCAGCAGTTTCCCATAGGAATGCATTGAAATTTGTTCCCTCTGGAACAGATTAATTGATTTTCAATGCATTCCTATGGGAAGGCTGACCATGCATATGCTTCCCTTGCACATGCTCAATCATCTGGCCAGCAGGGAGAGAAGGGTACCACGCCATGGCCCTTGAACCCCCCTGCTCGTCTGAGACAGTGGCCTGGCAGACACAAAAGTTTGCTGGGGCAGTGGTGGTCTTTGGGATGATGGGGGGGAGGGAGTGGTGGATAATTTATCTCCTCACTTTTTTATTGGTGGCTGGCGGGCTACTTTTGAACCCTTCGCAGGCTACTGGTAGCCCGTGGTCTACCTGTTGGGCAGGCCTGAACTATGTAGTACAACTTAGCTAGGCTTAAGAATCATTCACCCCACAAATTTAAGGACAATCTGATTCACACCTTACTTTGTGTAAAATGATTAGAATTAACCTGCCTTTTTTTCATCACTGTTAAAATGATTTACAAATTTTTCAGGTGTGGTAAGAATACAGCTGGACCTAATCTAAAACCCTGAACATTTTGACTCGATCTCTCTTGTGTTCAGTGTATTTCATTGTTTTTCTTTAGTATACTGAAAAGAACAGTGTTTATTTGTTTTAAAACTGAGAAGCATGTGAAATATATATTTCTTTGTTTCTCATAATGACCAACAACAATCCATTTTGTATTTTATCTTCAATATTCACTCTCACTGACATGTGTTTGACATTTTCTTAAGGGTAGCACAGACTTTTAGGATATGAAATATGTGCCACATTAGGACAAATGTACATTCCTTTTATAACCAGGGTTCTTTTTGATGGATTTTTATGAATGTCCAAAAGGATGAAACCTCTAGATGCAAGCCTTCTCTACCCACAGGGCTAGTGTAAATAAGTTGCTCTCTTAGTGCTCTCTTTTCAGAGGAATGTGTTTTATAGAGGAGAAAAAATATTCTTACTATTATGGAGTTCCTGAGTTGAATTTCTTGCCTCAGCTATGATTGTCCCCAATCGCCACACCCTGACCCCACACTGTGGCTTTGTTTTAAATCCTAGGCATCAATAGGGTGTTGAAACGTGGTTGCGTACAATTTGCTGAAAGTTTATAGAAATGAAGAAGTATATATTTTGTAAGTGCAAAACATAGCTATGGATGCCTATTTTTAACAATCAAAATGTTTCCTCAGAAATCAAAAGCAAAGTTTGAAGGTGAAAACAGACACTTTATTGTTTTCATTGTTGCTTGGTTTGTGAGTATGGGTTAGTTTTTTTATCACAGTATTTTGAAATTCTTGTAAAACATGATGAAATGACATACACACATGAGCACTTAACCTTTCAAGGGTGCCCATGAGACATTTAAAAGCAGATGGGGTGGATCATTCCACATAAGAAGTGATGATCTCCAGTGAAATGTCATGTTCAAACAATGTGCAGAAAAGGGCAACGAAGATTATCAAGGTGTTTGATCACAACTTCTGTGAGGAAACAGGGCAGCATTTTTTTCTTTTAGTTGAGAGGTAATTGGAGATAGGATGGAGACATATAAATATATATGTGCTGGATAGAAAGTCGATAATGGAGTTCTTTTACTCAGCCTTTTATGTAATACTAGAATTGCCTGAAACTGAAGTGTGGGGAATTTCACACAGATTAAAGGAAGTACTTCTTCACCAAAACTGTCAAATTCACCTGGCAAAGTAATTGGTTCAACAACTGCAAAAAATTGAAAATATTATGTATGATTGGATTATTAATAATGATTAGGAATTCAAAGAATTGTTATTAACTTCCCTCTTCTTGTCAGTTCAGGTTTCCTCAACATGACATAATACACAGTTGAATAATGTTCAATCCATCATGTAGTTCGATTATGAAGGGAGCACTTCTTAGCAAAGGGCATCTTGTTTTATTATTTAGAATATAGAGCTTTAAACTTCCAATATAGCTTCTATCCATTTTCACCTTCACCCTTGGAAATTTTTAATAAATTCATTTTTATGCTCTCTAGTCATCTTCCACCTGCCCCATTCTTCCTTCTGCGATCTCTTGCTACAAGTGCTCATTTTTTCTGGGGATTCTCTGTTTTCTTCCTTTACAACAGTAAATGACCTTGGGAGGTTATGATGAACAGTAATTCAAAAATCTTTTGCATTAATAATCACGAACACTAACAGTCATGAACCATCAAGTCAGTCCTGACTTGCGGTTACTCTAGGGCAGTGATGGCGAACCTTTTAGCGACAGAGTGCCCAAACTGCAATTCAAAACCCACTAATTTTTTGTGAAGTGCCAATACAGTAATTTAATCTGTATATAGGTAGCTATGAAGGGGCAATATCGGGTGCCCACAGAAAGGGCTCCGAGTACCACCTTTGGCACCCGTGCCATAGGTTTGCCATCACTGCTCTAGGGGAGATGACTTTCATGCCAACTCTTTGAAGTAGCAATCACACCCAAAAGACTTAGAGGATCCCAATTCATGGTCAAGGTAAGGCCTAGTTTTAAGTTTCACAAACCCTCTTGATCTAAAATATCAAAGAACTGTGTTATGAAATTGTAATTTATTAAAATATTAAAATATGATGCTTGAACTCAGCTAGTGAGTACCTTAAAGTAATAGACACATCTAGGATTCCAGAACAGGCAAGTCAAGTGTCCCTCCCACATCCCAATTTGGACACCCATAATGTGGCCTATACCAGTATCCATTCTACCATATCTTTGGAATTCTGTTTTCCTATTTTCAAATTTGCCACTTCAATGCCAGGTTTGTTCTTCCCAGAAATAAATGTGGAGGCAGAGTACCATCATATGCTACAGCAGAAGATTGTATTTCTCCATTTTCAGTGTGTTTCTTAAAACCATTATAAAGAAGATTGCTGTGTTACCCAGAAGTTTGCAAATCACATGAAGAACATTAGTTGGTCATGTTTGAATTGTATTATATTGGACTGACATATAAAACCACATCTAAATGCTGAAACGTTTGGAAATATGATTTTGTATTTGCAAAAAATAGAATGAAAGGGAAACTTTGGGGCAGCAATTTGTTAGGCAGCTTAGTATACTCTTTCGCAGCACATTGCCACTTTGAAAGAGACGATTGTTCACAAAATACATATTTCTAATTTATCTTAATTAAAATTTAAAAAATGCACTATTAATAAATTATTTCAAAATAGAAACTCCCACGCTCAAGAAATAATTATTCACTGCATATAGTTGCCTGTAGTTTATTTGAAAAGAAAACATTCCTTCCTTCCAATGTGCCCCATATTTACTTGAATATGTTAGTAGTGCTTGAGGCATTTTTAAACAAAACAAAACATAATTTCCCTAATTTCGCAAGAAAGACACCACAAAATCAAAAAATTCTAGTCGTATCAGGTTTCTGCATGCCTTACTCCAAGCCTATGTATTAGATTCAAATTATATGAAATCAAATTTGCATTGCTGTAGCAATTATTCTTATTCTTTTCATTGAACTTGGAAAGGAAAAGCCAGTATTTCTGTCCCATGTTAGCTCTTCTGTGAGATATAACAGGGACATTAAATGTGGGCTATTCCAGGTATACCAAGGCATCTTCTAAAGACAACAGCTGAGAAATATGGAACTACTGGCTTCCAAATGTTGTTGCACTCCATGTCCCATAAGCCCTGGCTGGAGTGTCAAGCGGCCAGAGATGAAGGAGTTCCTATCAAAGAGCATTTGGTTCCAGAGTCCCATACATACAGTCGGCACTGAGTGGATGGATTGTGAGGAACACAGACAGCAAGTGACTGGGATACTCCCCTCTCCAAATGGAGATGTGGATCCTTGTCTTTTCCAGTCCATGAACTACCTTCTGCTCAGTGTAGGATTAGACCCAAATGGTTCCAAAGGAATGGTGGCTTAGGAAATTACCAAGGTTATCAAAATATAGCTCATTTAATCATATCTATCCAACTTTAGGGTCATTCTTTATCAAGGAGAAAAATACTCAAAAATAAATAATAAAAATAAATAAATCCCAACCTATCTGTACTCCCCCCCCTCCCGCTTACAAAAATAGATGCAGAGCTTTTAGTCTGTCCATTTTCTTTGGTTCAACAAATGAGAAAGAATTGCATACAAGTTTCCTCTCACAACTCACCAAGAAAAGGAGCAGTTCATTCATGCAAGGGAAGGCCAAGCAAATATCAAAACCACATAATGCATCACCGGGCAAGTAGCCATAATGTCACATTTTGCCAAAAGTAATGTTTGCAGAAGTACCATGATCAGTACAGCTTCAACCCAGAAAAGAGAATTATGAGACCTCATTCTCAAAATACTGATAATTAGCACTCAATTTTTATACATTTTCTACAGGGACATGGGGTTGCATCCTGGCAAAAGCTGAATTTTAAGTAATATTTTGAAAAGTGAACTAGAAACTTCAATTTTCATAGAAACTTCAAAGGAAGAAGCCAAAGCTTATTCCAGAAATATTATAAATTATTTTTCATTAGTGATTGTCTCTATATGCTTAATTTAACCAAAGCAGTTATTTTCTTAAGCAAGCTAGTGGAGAACATGGTGGACAATAAGTGTCAGGCACTCTTGGAAGAGATCAGTGCCCTTAACCCTTCAAGGGAAGTGATAGTAGAGACCATAGCAAGCTAATCCTGCTGCAAGCTGTTGGATTTCACAAGACCCAATGAAGAAACCCAACACAGAGAGATCCAGGCAAATATTACCAGTTTATTAGGCCTAATAAAGATGGTAAGGCGAACGGATCACCCAAGGCAGAAGTGAGGCATTCAGCACCCCAAAACAGGAAACACACCATCTTTATTTTCCCCCCCCACAGAGTGGCGCCTCCTCTGGGTTGGGCTAGGGGTGGTGTTTTGGGACAACCAATGAGGGTCAGTCCAGGGGTCTCTTGGGGAGGTCCTGGGTGTTCCTGATGCCCTGGAACAGGACCCCTCCACAGGTGTGATTAGGCCAAAGCTAATCCTTTAATGGGTGGATATGGAGGCAACAATAGGGGAGGAAGGAGTTAGTATTGTCCAAGAGCTTGGGTAATCGCAGAATAATTAACAAGTTGATGGGAGATGGAACAATCACAATGGGGAGCTGAGAAGTCACAAGGGGGAGCAGAAAAGCTGATGGAGAAGGTCTTCAGCTGCCAGACAGATCCCTGGCAAATGTGGAAACAAGACAATGGAATGCCTTGGGGTGTGATTTAATCTTTGACACATCCGAAGGTGAAGCATGCTGAGGTCGTCTTGAAGAAATGGAGTCTGTGTGGAGATTCTACCTTCTTGCCATGTGGCCACCATTCCTTTCCCAAGATGGCTCGGGTCCAGAGAGCAGCAGAGTGTAGGAACACAGTTTTAAGCACACCCAGGGAAGACGGGTGGGAGGAGAAAGGGGAGAGAGAGAGAGAGAGAGAGAGAGAGAGAGAGAGAGAGAGAAGAAGAAGAAGAAGAAGAAGAAGAAGAAGAAGAAGAGAAGAAGAAGGACTAAGAGAAAAGGGAGAGAGAGAGAGAGAGAGAGAGAGAGAGAGAGAGAGAGAGAGAGAGAGAGAGAGGAGGATGGGGGCGCCTTTGGGTCAGGAGTCTTGGGTTTGTTTTAGGCAGAGGCAAGGGAAATAGACTTTTGAGAGTGGAGGAGTCCCTGATCCTTGAGAATGATTGCTTGGAATCATTCCCTTGTAAGCCAGAGCATGGAGGAAAATAATTCATCAGTTCAGGATGAATTAGAGGGGCAGGAAAGGGTTAACCGGTATATCAGCAAGGGACATTCTTTATTTCTTGGCGGGAACCCCTGGAGCTGAAAGAACCAGCTTTCCAGGGGCTTCCGCAAGAGGGGAGATCCTGGCTGATCAATTTGGAAGCAGGGAGTAGTCTACCTTCATAGAGAAACATTGAAATGGAAGGGGGGTAGTCTACACTTATAGAGATACATGACCGGGAGAAGGTAGGAATTTCATGGAACCATGACTCGGGTAGAGAGTGGTGAGAGGAGCCAGTCCCTTCGGCTGCCTCTCCCCGAGTTTGTGGAGCTGTGAGTCGGGTAGGGAGGGTGAATTTGCCTCGCTGGTGCTGCGGGAAGGTTAGCTGCCTCTTTGGAACTCAAGGCGGCTAGAGTTTTTGGATTTGCCTGGGGAAGTGTTTTGGTTCTTTTTTGGGGGGCTGGTCTACTAAGCCAATTCAATAGAATAGGGTTCCCCGCTGTGCGCCCCCATCCGGCCTTAATTAATAAGACATTGATCGATGGCCGGGGGTGCTGATTGGTTAATACACACAGAAGGGTTTATCTTCGCCCTCCTGCCATTTTATGAAGTCTCCGCGGAAATAGACTGCAGCGGTTAATCTGATAAAATGTAGCAAGCCAAATTGAGTGTGAATTAGTGTTTTCCGCACCCCCAGGCTCTCTGCTCTGCCGGCAATGCCTCAGCCGCTCAAGCAGCGGCAAACGTATTCCTCCTGATATCTCGAGAACAGGAGGGAATTTCGGGACCGGGTAAAAAGTGTTGTGCTTAGGACGGTGTCGGGCAGGGCCAGGCGGTCCGGGAGAGTTCCGGAACCACTCCAATTATTATTTACAGCCTCCATTACAACTCTTCATTATCACTCTGTTCTGTTCTGGTCAGACTCCACTTTGAGTACTGTGTACTGTTCTGCGCTTCTCAATTTAAAAAGGATGTTAACAACCTCGAGAGGGTCCAGAGGATGGTGACCAGGATGGTTAAAGGTCTGGAACATATGTCCTATGAGGTACACCTTAGGGATCTGGGAATGTTTAGTCTTACAAAAAGAAGGTTGAGATAGGTTATGATAGCCATGTTTAAATATTTGAAAGGATACCATATTGAAGAGGGGGCTGGCTTGTTTTCCATGGCTTCAGAGATTAGGACTCAACAATGTTTTCAAGCTACAGAAAAAGTGATTCCATTTGAACATTAGAAAGAAGTTCCTGACAGTTAGAGCTGTCCACCAGTGGAATAAGCTGCCGTGGAGGGCGTTGGAGTCTCCTTCTTTATAGGGTTTAAAGAAGAGGCTGGATGGCCATCTGTTGGGAGTACTGTGATGGGGGTTCATGCATGGCAGGGGGTTGGACTGGATGGCCCTTGAGGTCTCTTACAACATTATGATTCTATGTTTCTATGACCAATTGCAGTCCATGTTCAGGCTGTGTCACAGCATGCAGACAGTACCCTGCAAGATTAATTTTTGAGGGGGAGAGAGACTGACAGGCAAAAATTTCCTGCTGGTTTTCCTAGATATCTCGGTGGCCTTTAATACCATCAACCATCCTCTGGGGAAGCTCTCAGGATTGGGGTCAGGGGCCTGGCTTTGTACTTTCAAAACAAAAATGCATGCCTGAAGAAGAAAGCACTAGAAGTCTGTGCACATGAAGTAATTCATAGTTTACTTTATTGATGCAAGAGTACATTGAATATTTTGATTTTCATTGAATATAGTAGGTTCCACTTCTAAGTAAGCATGCACATTTGGCACTGTTAGTAGCTTTTTGCATTTATAGTCATACAGAACAGAAGGATAGAGAAAAGGCAATTGGTGCGCTATTCCA